>JAHWFP010212260.1:0-16270 GCA_023313725.1 Lithobius niger | reverse complement strand
CCCCCCCCCCCCCCATATCCACCATAAATAATGACCGGTCCCTAATGCTTACTTTCTTTTTCGTAGAAGAGTAGTACGATAGTACGAATGTATAAGTTTCAGTGAAGGTTGGTACTCTGGTTATTTGCACGGTAAGGCCGCCTGCGCACTCAGCGACTTGGACGCGCGGCCAGGTTGTTGCAGCCAATGAAAATGATTAGTGCGTGGTTTGACATAAACGGTAAGTATTCTCATTGGCTGCAGCGACCTTGCCGCGCAGCCAAGTCGCTCAGTGCGCGGGCGGCTTAAAACAGCTTACCTTTTCTTCATAAGCGACAGCCATTCGATCTGTAAACTTGTTAATCTGGTAACAGGTTAATCTGTTGCTTGTTAACAGGACTAACTACTACAGTCTACCGGATTACGGACCTAAACCACTCGGTTCATGCGTTGTATTCGAATGCTGCCAGGTCGATCGCTTCTGATGTCGTCCCAATCGACGCTGGATCACAATGCTGATGCGTTGCCTGCGTTATGGGCGTGCATGCGGCGTTTTTCATCTAGTAGATATTATGTGTCCATCTGGTTTGGCACTGTAAAATTTTGGATTAAAATAGGGTATATCTTTTATGTTGCATGCCTGTATTAAAAACCGTGCTAAAAGTTTCTTAACATTGCAGATGTAGTTTTTCCCCCCGTTTTTAATAAGTAATAGCTACGATAATAATATTAATATCTATAGTCGGTAATGGAGTATATTATAACGTCCTCCACAAGATTACCGAACGATATTTTGAACTTCTAATTCAACTTCAAGTAGGTTTGTTCGTCAAACTCCGCCAATCCAGTGGTGGATGGCTTCACTGCAGTGCGGGTGTGTGTAACTGGCAAATTTGCAGGCATTAGGCCCGGTGCACACACGCGTGTTTTCAACGTGCGTTGACGCTGCGTTACCTCATTTGCGGTGTGGTTTACGTGACATCTGTTGGGTAGTGCACACATACCTCCGTCGTCGTTGCGTTACCGCACGTCGATCGTGCGTTCGTTTAACGCAAACGCACCTCCGGTCTCTCAGTACCTAGTGTGACTTAAGCGGTGCACAGATCCGTCATTTATTGCAAAAGCGTTACCGAAAATGGCGTCCAATTTCAAAGAAATAGACATGGAATTGTTTATTGGGGAGTAAAGAACTACCCTGAAATATGAAATGTAGCTGCAACTGCAAAAATGATTGAAGACTCATTCGGAAGTATAATTAAAGAACTCATACAATTTTTTTTAGTTAATCTGCAAAGGATGTAGAAGCTCTGGTACGTCTTAAATCAGTAGGCTATATGAATGTACCAAATATCGTCGCATTGGTTTGAAAATATAGTTTGTGTACACGAGGTAGGCGAAAAAAGCAATACCGTCTCATTGGTTTCAAAATGTAATTTTTTGTAGACGAAGTTAGCAAAATGGGTTGCTGCTGCGTACTGGCGTTACTTCACGGTCATGTGTGCATTGATTGCTAATAACGTCAACGCATGTGTGCATCGGGCCTTAGTAATGCGTCGAGTGCAAGGCAGGCCTTCTTGTGTGGGATAGGCCTGTGCCTCATCTTTGCCGAAAGTACGCATTTCGAATTTTTAACGCATTGAGACCCATGTCAGAATTTCGGCTGAGTTCCTCCTATTTTCTAAAAATAAAAATCAATATTTGAAAATTGTAAACTTTTTTATTTAATTTAGTCGGTGGGATTAACTTGGAGCTTCATACAAAAAAAAGAGACAAACCTGGCGAGACTTCGTAATGAATATTGTTTCGGGCGAACATTTGTATTTCCATTACAGTACTTCATACTCACCACAAAACTTGAAATTAGCGTTAATGTACCGATTTTCGTGAACGTAAAAATGTTGTAACCAGTTTTAAAAGATTTGCTCTGTGGTCTGGTGGCTTGATTTAGGAGGTGGGGACCAACTCGAAAATGTCGATCCACTAAACCCTCCACCCACTGGTTTTCTCCTTAAACTGGCTAGAACAAAAACTACCAATAACAATTTCTAGTTTCATTACTATTTCAAGAATTTCAGGACTGTAATGCCGAATTTTTTGCCTTCTTATCGTTGAAGCAGCACATGAATTAACGCCAAAAAAGAGAAAAATCATGTTTAGACCTTCTTATTTATTTATTTAAAAGAGGGGTGCCTAACATGTAGTCATAATTGTAGTGACAAGCGATAAAATGCACAAGAATAACACAAATTGCAATGTTTGGAAGCTGTTGTTCAAGCCCCCTTCCTCTCCAACGCCACTAATTTTGTTTGTCCACTAGAAAACTGTCCTGGGCTGGACATGCCTGATCAGAAAGTGATAATGAGAACTTAAAAAAGGGGAAGTAGCCTAATCAACATCCTTTGCAACTGCAACAACTGCAACAACCTATAAAAGTTCAAAATCGATTCATTGGTTCGATCTCCAGATGAGGCAAAGAGCCCAACAACAAGAACAACATCACCACCACCACCAACAAGAAGAAGAAGTAATGGCTGTGCTGTGGACGCCAAACGGTTCGATTGTGATTGACATTAACATTTTAATGCTGTGAAATAGTAATGACACGATCCCAAATACAGAATTTCGTTCGTCTGTGTCAGTTCTGGGAAAAACTGTAAAGTTTTCATAAAGTTTGACGTTTAACAAACATGGAAGTTCATGCTGAGGCTTACAAGCGGACCTTGATAAAATTACCTGTAATAAAAGTGAGTGATTGTACAATGACCTCATAACTAAGCATTTACCAATGGTATTGTTTACGAACTTGTTCTGATCACCAGACCATCTGAAGTGTAGTATTGGAAGATTTGCAAATAGGTGAAGATTCATTTCTTAACTTTTAACTTAAACTTATTAGCCAAAAAAGTTGCAGTACCAGATGGCTAGGCAGCATACGAAAAAAGGGGGAGGTTCTGCGGGTCCGCGTATGGCTGAGGCATTTACGCCAAATTTACGGAGGTAGGTGTTGACTCTCCGAAGGGTCCCCCTCTGCCCGCGTGCGGGGGGGGGGGGGGGAAGGGGAGGACTCTGTAAGGTTAAGCGGGTCGAACTCCCCGTTTGTCATGATGGAGCGTACCGTCACGTGGACAGTACGACGGGTATTGACGGGGTAACGTATGGGGATCTTCAGAATATCGAGGACGGTGGCCGTAGTGGGAGCTAGAATTCTACCAGGGCTAGTTCGATGGTGCTCCTGTGTTGCCGTCTTGGATGTTTTCCATCCTAACTCCGATTCGTGGCAGGGGCAAGGTGTGGTTGGCTATCACAAGTTGTAGGCCAACGGCCCTCCTGTCACGTGCGCTTAAAGTGTATGATAGATGTTAGTGAAAAGGCTGGTTGGCAGGTGGAGGGCTCTAGGCGGGTGTTTGGCTTCTGAAGCAGCGGGGTGCACAGGATACGATGATATATCTTGAGTCTGGGATCCGGGAAACCTGGGTGAACGACTGCTTTGCAATGGCTGTGTTCTTGGACATCAGAGCAGCCTACGACATGGTATACGGTCGTGGGTCGGCCATGAGCTCGGGCGTCAGCAACAAGGTGAAGGCAGCGGTCCTGGCTCTGTTGGGTCGGCGTGGTTTTGTCACCAGAATTAGGACTGCCTGATCTGTGGTGAAGACCACTGATCGGGAGCTGCCCAGTACTATTTGCGATCTCCATTAATTCTGTTCTAGTGGAGACGTCGTGTATGCTGACGATGTGGCAATTTGGCTTACGGGGAAGGATTTACCCGTTATTCTTGTGGTGCTGAAGTCCGCGATTGGCAGTGGATCAAAGGGCCTAGCTGCCCAAGGTCTCCGGCTGTCCAGTGCTAAGATGGAGCTCATGGTCTCTCGGTGACGTTTGTGAGGCTTTGCTCAGGGTGGATGGCACCCTTGTTTGGTCGGTTCTCAAAATCCGCTACCTTCGGTTTTGGCTTGACCCGCAGCTCAACTGGACACACGACGTGGCTGCGTCCAAGGAAAATATTGCTGCCCGCCTGAATATGCTGACATTTTTGGCTGGCAACAGATCAGTTGCGAAACGCAGCACTATTGTTAATTTTTACCTGCACTCTTGTGACAATTTTCATGCTCCAGTATTGGTCAGCTTTTGGCAGGCTTTTTTTGGGAAGGGGGGGGGGGGTGTCCAGGAGGTTCTGAATAACTGTCTTCGGGTGGTCACGGGGGCACTCCAAGCCTATTAATGCTCCGCACGTTGAGGCTGGCAAGTCCCCGGTCATGTACCGTCAAAGGAACTGTTGATCAGGCTCTGCCAGCGTGCTATGGCTAAGGGTCACACTGACCCGTTAGCTTGTATCTTGCTGGACTACATGTTGTTGCCCCAGAGGGCCCGTGAGTTGTTGGGCACCTCGGGATTGGGGGCATTCCTCTGTCAAGGGGGATATACCTCCCAGCGCCATTTTTCTCGATCCACCACATCAAGTACGGCCCTAAAGGACTATTTACTTACCGTTAGTCAGTCCCTTGGTAAAAATCCGTTTTAAAATGTGACGTCTAGGAGATTTTCTGTTGAATAATTAACGTTATTTACTGCATCCCGCAGTATATGATGCTTTGCGCGCTTACAATAATCATGACGTTTCATCTCTATGTGTGCATGTACTAATTTTCCAATAATTACCATGAGATCAAAAATCTAAAAAACTAATGCGGTAAAAATTAAAATTAATTATTCCAATAGATCGCCGAAGCAGAATTATAAGACACTAGCCTTGAAAATTATAACTTGTGATGTTAAAATACGAGAATCATTCCGGTTTGTGACGACACAATCTTTAACTTGATGCTGTTTCGTGTACTATTCCCAAAGCCAACCGAGACAGCAGCTACCACCCCAGCCGACTTTAGTGCTGGTAAATGCGCGGGTGGTGATCTGCACGTGGCTGTTATAAGGCAGGCCGGGTGTACCTTTAAGTATATTGTTTATTACTAACTGATTGCTTTCTAATGTTCCAGATGCCAGTTTCTTCCAGTCTTGGAATGTATTCTGGCACGTAGTCGGTTAAACAATGACTTTGCGTGACTGGAGCCTATATACTGGAAGTTCCATTGTGGCGTAGTGGGTAGCGCATATGACTAATATGAGGAAAGTCATTGTTTTAAGTCCCCACTTTTTTTTTTTTACACTCTTTGATTTATTAAAAGGACTCGCCCTCTCCCCAATTTTTTCCCTTATCTCACAGAAACGTAGCATTTACACCATTTAATTACGTTTGACTGAGTGTCACACAGGAAAGCCATCATCCACCATAATTGAGCACAGTCTTGTCATAGGCGGAACAGATTATAAAATGAAAACAACCTTGGCAGCTTACTGTACTTAACCTCTTAAGCAATTTACATTTTAAATGAGCCGAGTCCAAAGTGCCACCACCTCTTTTTTGCTTGTCTTCCACGTTCAAGATAACCGAATGTTTAAGTTTAGCTATAGATCAGCAGCGGATCCAGGATGAAATTTTAGGAGGGGCGATTTCGCATCAGCTAGGGGTCGAAAACATAAATAACCAATCGTGGTCTCAATTCACAAATTTTAGGGGATGGGGAGGGTGAAGACGGAAGCAAGACTGATTTTTTCCACTGTTTTTTTTTTTGTTACCAGTGAACGAAAATTGTTTGTACAGACCAATTCCTGTTTCAACTAAAAATTCTAGGCATAATAAATTAGTTTTTTTTCTTAGAGAGTACTTCTTCGATTACTTATTACTTGTTCGATTCTTCATGTCGTGAATTTTTGTCTTCGAACTATTCTGCTATCGTAGAAGTTGAGAAACATTTCTGAAACATTATAGGGTAAAGAATTAACATTTGTACTTGTTTTTTTTTTACGTCCTTTTCGTCCTTTTATTTTGCTTTTGTTCATTTTCATTTTGCTTTCGTCCATTTTTGTATTGCGCATGGCAGGCTGTAACAATGGACGAAAGCAAGAAAAAAGAACAAATCCAGCATAAAAAACTGTAATTATGATGCTTTTGTAAGTGTGCCTCTGTCTGTATAGGAAATCATAATAAATTTACGCAGTCGGTGAAGATGATTTTAAACAATAACACTGTATTATCAGCTCCTGTGTCCGATTCGATTTTAGGAGAGTTGAACGCTCCCACCGCCCCCCCTCCCCCTCTGGATCCACGCCTGCTATAGATTAGAAAGTTAAAGGTACATGCATCCATGTTGGCTTTCCTACATGACTCAGTTTTACGACATTATTCAAACGTGTGTAAATGTTGCTAACACATTTTTTTTTTCTTCTTTCGTGCGAGATGATTTTGCGACATTAACTTTAAATTGTTTAAATATTGCAAACGCTAGACTCAACGGAGAGCACAACATACCGGAAGGATTTATGTCCCTTTAATTAGATATCGCATCTTAACCTACCTAGCTTCAAGCCTACGTGACAACCTAGCGGTAGTTTCGGCTACTAACACCTTTCATATTGCTTGTTAAACCAAAGTACCATACCATAAATTTAAATTTAAAGAAATTAAAAGTAAATACGAGTTTTAACGAAGAAACACAATGTTTGCTTCATTGTGTTTCTGTGTTTATTATTAAATTTATTTCGAGTATGCGCGAACTGTTTTTCAGGGACGACGCCGAATGGGGAGAGCGCCCTCCCCCCACCCCCAACGTCAAATCAACATCAAACGTTTAAATGAAGAAAATTCTGGCTACCTATTTAAAAAAAACTAGGCCACGTTAGTTTCTCGTTCGCAGCGACAGGAAGGACTTGAGATCTTAAACCTTATTTACAGCCAAGTTGTGATGGAGAGTTGTAAAATCGCATAATTGGAAGAACGTATACCGTATGACAGTATAACGGAAAGTCGTCTAACAGGAAATTCGTATAATGGAAAATTCTAACTGAAAACTCCTATAATGGAAAATCGTCTAATGTCACTGCCTCGCTCGCGCTGCCGCGCTCAGAAACCGCAGTTATACGTTTATCCAGTTAGACATTCATCCATTATACGATATTCTGTTTAGATGATTTTCCATTATACGATTTTCCAGATTTGTTATTTATGCAGATATTAGACAATTATCCCATTATACGATTTTCCAGTTAGACGTTCGTCCGACGCCCCGAATTTTTTACCCCCCCCCCCCCTCCCTTCCCGTCTAAAATTACTGCTCCGCTGGCGCCTCCCCAGTAAAGTGCTTCTAGCGTTATCATTGTTGCGTCCCTATGCTGTTTTTCACTAACAGCCGAACTAAAAAGATGCCATTCGTTTTTCACGCCTCGACGTAACTTCCGTTTCGGTTTTGACGATTACGCATTTCAGGTCTTATGGTTTGCAACATGGCGGCTTTGTAATGGTTTTGTCGGCTCGTCTGCTGTGCTGCGCAGTGAAAGAGAAGTAACACAAACAATATTACCACAATCAAATTGACAATATGAAAAATACCAGGCTATAAGATTAGAGGACTAAAGAACCACAATTTCCATGATGATCCGAGCAATCTACGACTACAGCGGCATTCACAAGGGCACGCTGGCTTTCAGTGCCGGAGACAAATTTTTCGTTTTGAAAGAAGATACTGGCGACTCGAATTGGTGGCAAGTTACAGACAACCGGGGAAGAGTGGGATTTATTCCAAAAAACTTTGTTGTCAAACTAAAAGTAAGTAACGTGTGATTATAACGATGTTTCGCAAATTCGGTGACTGATAAGATGATTTGTTGACGGTGTTGCGCCAGACGGAATCTCGTGATTTCTGTCTGTCAAAATAATAGGTAAAACTAAAGCTGTCTGTCTGGTACCGGTGACGGGACCCAGGTTTGAAATGAAAGACTCCGGTCCCGGTGATCTTGTTAAAGTGAACGTATCCTACCTAATCAAACGTAATCTAACGTAAACTAACCGAACCTAACGTAACCTAACCAAACTAAACTATTGTTTGTTTAAAACGTTTGCGTTTTGTGTGTTGCCGGGATCCATTCTCGCAGAGCTGCAGTCTCGGCAATGCTAAAAGATAGGCTTAAAACAGTTACGGCTCAACCGGGACTAGAGACTCTGCGTGTAAAACAATAGCTTGATGTCTGCATTTGTAATGTAAGGGACCGTAGTCTAAGGTTCAAGTAATAGTAACACATCATCCATCCAGTTTTACCTAATTTCTAACTTTACACATGGGGGGGGGGGAGGGGCATCCCAAAGAAGGGGTGTTTTCCCTGTATATCCACAGTTTTCTGAGGACCTCTTTTGCCATTTTTTTTGCGCATTTCCACCCTTTAAAATTTTGTTTTACTGGGGTGGCGATGCTAATGTCGTCAACTGGCCACTCCCCCCCCCCCTCCCATCAGCAATCGTAGTAGTAAACGAACCCCCCTCTCCCCTTCTTGATTACGTAATACTTGAACGGTCCCTAAAATGATGGGGCAAATGAAATCGAATGTCTAACAAAGCCTCATCTCTTGAGAACCAGTATGAAGCCTCGGGAAATATTGCATGTTTACCAGTCACTTAAGCCAAACCAAAATTCATCCAAGTTCCACTAATCAACCTTGCAAATTTTCTACTTGTGTACCCTACGCAGTGTGAGACACATTCAATCTCACGTTCACCAGCCACAGGGGCCAGTCATACAATACGGCATACGCGAGGTGATTGCGTGCGTTGCTCACTCTGCTCGCTTGCGGTGTCTCGCATATTACATGACTAGGAGCCTATAGAAAACAACTAGGAGCGTGTCTCGGTAACTTCCACTACAGTGTTAAGTCAGGAGTGGCTACAGTGGTGTACAAATTTGTTAGCAGAGGTCGCCACCTGCATGAGATGATTAGAGGTGTGCGTCACGTTCTCAAGGCTAATTTTTGGTCCTTTGTTTATAAACAATAAGTGTTTAACATGGAAACAATACCAAAGTATTAATAAAAAAACTAAACAAACAGACAATCAGTTGTTCTTAAGTTGCTCTAGCCAACAACAAAATAGAGCGTTGCTTTCGTAGCACACGTCTGCTTCGCGTGCTAAGTTTCACTTTCGATTTTAGACAACTTGGCGCAGGCGCAGTATTGTTGCTCCTTCTGGCGTTAGTACATCGTACTAAATTAAGCACGCCTAACATCGACCAGCCACACACGCTCCTAGTTGTTTTCTGTAGGCTCCTGACATGACTAATAGCCACTGTGCAAACCATCGGTAGAGACAACATGCTTAGTATTGATGCCAGAAGAAAGACCTTTTTGATTTGCAAATACGCTGAATAGTGCCGATCTGACGGGTCACGTGAACCGTAGGATAAGCTTGTTGTCGAGTTGGCTTGTCATTTAGGTTTACAAAGAGGGGAGGGGGTGATTCATTTTTCACATTGGTAGCCTAGACTAAAATATGGTGCACTGTTGTTTAAACTGTTAATTTATCCAGCTCAAAAGTTAATTCATTGTAAGTTAATTTAACCGTGTGAAAAATGAGTTATACTACTTATCATCTACCATGGGACGATCATTTAAACCAGGGAGGGGATACAGTGTATGCAAGGAGAACAAAGTGATAGGGTTGCAGAATTGGCCAGCGATAGAAGTTAGCCCAGGCATTCCTTTGTTTCATTCTTCCCGCTACAAATCAATCAGGAATGCCTTAACTCTGGATACGACACGTTAGATTTTAAATTAGCACAGTAAAACTAGGCTGTTTATTGAAATATTTTGCTGCCTGGATGTTGTGCTGTGCAGCAGATAGACTACGTCATTGAAATATATGCTAGGTCGCAACATTGTGATACACCTACCCGACAATATTAGCTTTTGTAAATAATGTCTGTTACTTTAAGAAGGATTCATTTTTAACTTTAGTTAATCAGTTTTTAGGCTTTGCATTGTGTCCCTAAGCTTTTCCATACAGCAGGTTGAAGGAAACAATTAACTGTGATTCATAGTAGGTGCTACGTGTAACCCGAAAGGTACTTGGATATGTGGTAGCAAGAGGGTACAGAATTTAATTTTTAAATGGAACAACATTAGAGGACAATCTCTCTTTTTACACTGTAGAGTTTGGGGCAAGCGGCCTACCCTGAATTACAACAGTTCAGTGGTCAGCGCATTGACGTAGATTACAATGATGGTTTTAAGCATGCTTGTCGCAAAACTGTTGGAATGTTTCGGGTTGGTTTATATATTCACAAAATCCAAAACTATGACACGGCTTGCTAAAAATGCTTGCATGTTTTAATTCTCATCTCAGTATTAAAAAAATCTCTTCAACAAAGCGAGACGACGCCAATAGAGCGAACAACGCAACCGAACTGGTTAGTACCTCATATGCATATGTATCAGCAGTACGTAACAGGTCTGAAGAGTAGTGTCTAAACGGCAAGGATGCCAAACACAGTACCTTAACAACTTAACAACCTTAACAACTCAGAAACTTTTAGGCATCCTAGTGCACATTTTCATTTGTCGCACACTCTGCCAAACTCAAATTTCTTTCTATTTGGTTGCCAAGCAACATTCTTACACTGCAGGTACAAAGGTGCACATTAGCAAGTAAACAATAGCCTAAACAATCAAATAACTAAAACGTACTAAACTAATAAACAAATAAAAGCTAATTAAATTAAACTAAATTAAATAAAAAATAAAAATTGAGCAGTGTTAGTAATACGATAAGTAACACCAGGAATACGGAATACTATAAAAAATAGGCTTAGTAGCTTGCTCGTTGGTACGAGTGCTTTATTTACTCCTGCTATCACTCATTAGGTAAGCTCCTACACTACGCGTAATGTTACTTTTGCCACATTACGTTTACCGCAATAAACTATTATAAAATAAATACACACAATCTAACAGATCTGCTAAAGCCATTTGAGAATATGTCAAGACTTCTGTAACTTGCTAATCTGCATGTTTTGCTTAGGCCTAGGCGAATAGGGGTGGTACGGACACAGGAAGGCATTCATTACAACAAGAATTTATAAATTCTATAAATTTATAAAAACCTATAAATTCTTGATTACGGTAAACAATGAAATTTCAATATTTGTACGGTAGCAACGAAAATGGGTGAGCGTGTTAATTCGAAAAGCGAAAAGTTGAAATTAGGACATTGTTGTCTCAACTAATAATGTGGCTGTGTGCGGTAACAATTGTTTCACGGTTTTTAACTTACAGCAGGGGCTGACTTACTTCCATACTGAATGTTGGTTTTCTGAAACAAAGCTTTGCGACTTTCTCGGCGGAACAGTCACGGAAATAAATCTCGGCGGAAAAGTCATGTTAACATTGTACCATTAACAAACATGAGAGAGTTTTGACAAGACGGGGGACGGGAGGAAGAGTTGGGGAGGGGGAGAGAAAAGGAGGAAGAGAAAAGACACAACGTAGGTTCCTACCAGACCGGTGTGTGTTACGCTGTGATCAACTATTAATTTTCATTTTATTTAAATTCCATTTAGTTTTTGTTTTGTAAGCACACATGTCACGTCTGTATCACACCTCAAAATATAGCTGCCAGATAGAACCATAACACTTTATCTGATATAACCATAACTGTCTGGCAGCTAGAACCTTTATTAATATCTATAATTTGTAATAAACACTAGTTTGCATTAAATCAAGAGAAATTGCTGTTAATTCAACTACCTGTTAATGAAACGTTTCCATTTGGCATCATGTCTGTCAGGCCAGGTTTTTATTTTTTTAACATGTAAAAAAAATAAATTTCAAAATTGGTAGTTAGCTGAAACATTGCTTATGTAATTATCATAATTATGCTAGGGTTCGACCGGTACAGAAAATACCGATCCGATACAGATAACGATACACCGATACCGATTTAAAAAAGTCAATAAGTCAGAAACTAAAACTCATTCTTCATCGTTCTTTTGGTATACAAGAAACATATTAAAATTGTTTATTTTTTTATCAGTGGTGTCAGACCCGCAGGCGTACCTTCGACCGTAAAAAAAAAAACCCACCTTACATGCAGATAGGCCTAATCGCAAGAAGCCGTCCTGAATCCGACAATGTGCGCGCGTTAAATTCACTAAGCTGCTGTATGACGCCATGGGATGCAAGCGATGCTATGAAAGAAAAGTTTCTGTAAATCTAGGCTGAGTAGCCAGCGTGCACAGCAGTTGGTCGTATCGGCTAAAATATCGGTAAATAAACCAATGGCGTAGCTAAGTTCGGTGTGGACGGTGGCGAATTAGCCCTTGGGGCCCCCCTCCTTAATATACAGATGGCCCACAAACAATGTTTAATAACGTTTAAATGAAAAATTATTAAATCCATCTTTTCTAATTTTTTCTAATATTAATTTATAGTGAACACAGGGGTCACTTTTTCGTACGCCTGTCAAGTGGTCCCTATTTTCACTTTTCTAAAAAAAACTTGGAAAAAAGTTGGATTTAAAGAAATTTTTCAGCTTGTGTGTTTTTTTTTCCTTTGGTCCACCATGTTTTTTAATGATAGGGGGATGTGCGGATGGGACTGCTCGAAATTCATTTTTAAATTGCAGTTTATACCAAATTAAATAACTAGTGTAAGCCTACTACAAAAGAGCCTTTTTTAAATCTAAATATTTTTTTCTTTCGGGGGGAACCCCTGAGGCTGGTATAACCTTCTGCCACCCTTGCCACCCTGCAGCTATGCCACTGAAATAAACAGTGATACAGATCCGATAACGATGTACAAAAAATGCCGATATTTTCGGTAAATACCCCGATATTAATATTGGTCTATCCCTAAATTATGCAACTGTGCTTGCAGAAATATTTTGGTTTAATACAGATATGCATTGCTGCCATAACTGATAAACGGTAACTGGTAACTAATATTGCATCTGGGTCACAAATGAAATTTCCCTTGATTGTTAATCTTTAACTTTGCCAGTCTAATGTCAAAGGTTTGTATGATCAGTTAGCAGCTCTAGGCCAATATCAATTAGACTTCCTTCTTTTTATCATTTTTATTTTTCTTGGCAACAATTCAGTTTCCGTTCGAGCGCTACAGTTGATGTATGAAGATTGGTTTAAACTTGATTTGTTAATTGCAGGGCAACCGATGCTCCATCATAACTTTCACGGACAGAGCTCTGGATCATCTAAATGACCAAATGAAGGGAATGGAGCTGAGTCACTCGGACAAGAAGCTTATTGAGTGAGTTTTAAAACGTAGGATACATTATTTGCTGGAACCATCAGTAGCGTAAAGTATTTAAATTCATTATTGTCACTGTTTCAAGCTGGAAATGCTGTTTTAATTAAGTAACATAGTTCAATTTTGTTCCCCTTATACAGGAAACGTGGAATACATTTTTTCATGTAATTTGAGTGACTGTACAATACTGTGCAAATAATTGTTTTCGGAGAATTTCAACAACATCCGAAGTTATTGTTGAATTGTTATGTTTTACATGCTAGTTCTTTTTATTCAATGGTAGCAATGGTAATATATTACCCTTATTGGTAGTAAAGCATTATTTAGCTTATTGTTTAGCCCTTCATCTCACTCTGCCCTTTTGACTGATTTATCTAAAAGGGGAGGCTTGATGATTGGATACCGTAATGTCTTTTCGAGTGGGACAGGTTGGGGTTGCCGCATTAAGCCATATCGGTCTATTCTATTCTGTAACTTTTGCGTGTTTACTTCTTGTACGATTAGATTTCAAAGGAAACCAGACTGTTGAAAATTTGCAAAGATTTTGGGACAGAAAATATATTTTCTTTTGAAATCTAAGCATACAAGAAGTCAAAATGGACTCAAATTTTAAAGTAATAATTTGATATTTTTAAATGACCTTTACATGAAACATTTCTAAAACAAACAACAATGTGAATGCAATTTTAATATGATGGTCGGTTCGCGCTGTAATCCTGAAGTCCCCTACCGCCCAAAATTCCTTTCAGCTACAATTTTCAAAAGTATGTAAACGGATAGAGCTTAAAACACACGTAGTTAAACGAATGCTTTGAAGCATGAGTTGTAATTGGCTTTGAAGCACTGACATTAAAGCATTTGCCCGTAGGTTAGGCGTGTTGCCTTGTGCTGTGTCGAAGATTGTAATTGACCGAAGGGACATCAAAAACCGTTTTCACTCTGCTAAAAGAGGAAATTCTTAATTAGTTTTTGTAAAATGCATGTTGATACATGTTGCGTATTTGACTTGTAGTTAACGCATTAACCAACGTTGTACCAATGACCGTGATTACCTAGTACAGTCTTCATTTTTTACACCTTGATTGTCTGCTTCATAAATTACATAACGTTATAAAATTGTTTATTACTGCTGGTATTAAATTTTAATTTGTCACAAGGTTACTGTTAATTCCTTACGTTATCTAGAACAAACTATTACAATCTTGTATGGACGAATTGGTTCAATTTTTGGATGGATTGGTTCAATTTTAAACCTTACCAAACACTTTTTATTATCAGAACCTTAACACACACTTTTGTAATGTATTCTTTTTTAGTGTTTTGAAAAAAAATCAAATCTGAAGGGCCTCTC
This sequence comes from Lithobius niger, assembly GCA_023313725.1. Classification (NCBI taxonomy): domain Eukaryota; kingdom Metazoa; phylum Arthropoda; class Chilopoda; order Lithobiomorpha; family Lithobiidae; genus Lithobius; species Lithobius niger. The sequence goes on along the minus strand of JAHWFP010212260.1, from coordinate 1,800 downwards.
ATTGTTATGTCCTGAAAACTTGTTAAAAAGTTTTAAAAAGATTAGGTTGGGCATGTCACGCAGCCTTGTAAAACTGAATTTTAGGAATTTTCTTGCTCTTCCTGTGCTTCTTTGTCACACGCCGATAGTCTTTCGTTGGATCCAGGAAGCATACTGGCGACACGACTGTATAACCGGCTGCAGGTTGTCTGTGGTATACTGGTGCCATCTGATCCACCAGCAACCAAGCAAAAAACAACGAAAAGAAAGGAGTAATGTTCTATTTCACACGTTGCTGACGTACCTTCTTACCAAATCCATTGCATACTTCAAAAAAGGCTCCAAAGTGTTCTTCAGCCTCAAATGCGTACGTTCTCCAGACAGTTAACGTAACAAATTTAAGACTCTACCTGTGTATAGTACCAAATTAGACAGTATTGACTGTTGAGCCTTAAATTCGTTGAAGAATACAGATATTTTGTGGGTGGAAGTGCGCTGAAGAACACAAACGACGTTGGAGAATCCTCCCAACCTCTCACAAACGTCTCAAACAGCACCAAGAAGCGATAGCTCAATATGATACCAAAGGGTTATGTGGATTGATTTTCAGATCGGAAAGGACAACTGGAGAATCATTAATATGTATGCCCCATATGATGATAGAACCAACTTTAGTGTTGACAAACTGTACAGAGTTTGGGGCGAAGTTGCCACAATCCAAACTTTTAACTATTGCAAGTTTACTGTCGTGGGGGGTGATTTTAATACTGACTATCAGAGAAATGGCCCTTTCTTAGGTACTCTGGAACGGTGAAGACATGCTTAGGAATGAACCGTTCCGTACAAAGTTATTGCTCACATGTCCTATACGAGGCGCCCACACATTAGGGTTGTAGGGCTGGGGCTTGGCAATTACTAGAAACAAAGCAAAAAAAAAAAAAAAAAAGAAGTAAGTTGAAATCGCCTAGACAGTGGCTTTGACTGCTTCCCCAGAAGGAACCTTTTGTGCCTCATGCAGACTGAAAGCGTTGTTGCACATGCCACACAGCCATGATGAAAAAAAAGTCAAACTTGGTTTGGTAGAAAAACGTAAAACTTCTCATTAATTTCTCTACTTGTGGAAAGAAAAGTCTTTTCCCACTTAATTTCTTTGGTTTAGAGGAAAAGGATAAAACTTCCGATTTATTTCTTTACTTGTGGAAAGAAAAGTCTTCTCCCACTTAATCTCTTTGGTTTAGAGGAAAAGGATGAAACTTCCGATGAATTTCTTTACTTGTGGAAAGAAAAGTCTTCTCCCACTTAATCTCTTTGGTTTAGAAGAAAAGGGTAAAACTTCCGATTAATTTCTTTACTAGAGTATGGCAGTTAACTTCACCAACCAAGAGCTAGCTGACATGCATTACATGTACGTTCGGGCCGACGGCAATTCTGTAAAGCAGCCAGGCTGTATGCTGTGAGCTATCCGAACCGAAGGCATCCGGACCGTCGTACGTTTACTCGGCTTCACCAACGTCTGTGTGAGCGCGGGTCATTTGAGGTAGCACCACGAGAAGCAAGGCCAAGAACTGTTCGTACCCCTGAACTGGAAGAGCCCAGTTCAGCTTCAACCCAAATGTGTGGGCGCCTCGGATGAGCAATAACTTTGTACGGAACGGTTCATTCCTAAGCGTGTCTTCACCGTCACGTGTTGTTTCATTTTTTAAGCATGTGGTGCGCTGCCCCTGAAAGTTGGCTGACTATGCCTGTGTCATCCTGGGGAACAGGCCCCGTAATCTTGGAAACGAGTCATTTCCGGCGTATGTATTATAGGGTTTTTTTTTT
>JAHWFP010212259.1:3171-23808 GCA_023313725.1 Lithobius niger | reverse complement strand
AAAAAAACAACTGAAGTATCGCACTGGAAAGCAACACGAAAAGATCGGTTGCAACTTTAATATAGTTTGACTGAATGTAACAAAACCTTGTCACGCACGAAAGCCATTTTACGTTAAAAAAAAAAATCACTTGCAAAATTTATAGTTTGAATGAATATAAAAAAAAAAAACAACCGAAGTAACACACAGGAAAAGATCATTTAATCCTTTTCTGTGTTGCAAATAATTTTTTCCCGTGGCAGGGCTTTCCTGCGCGATGAGAGTTTGTTGCGTTTAGTTAAACTATTTAAAAGTATTAAGTTCCAGCTGATCTTTTAACTACAGGGTAAATGTGGCAACAACAAGTGATCATTAACGTGAATGGCTTTACAGTCAGTTAAACTATACCGCCCAAAATTAAAACTGGTGTAAGGGAAGCCACTCACCAAGTTTCCAAAAATGGGCGCCTTTTTACAGTGATATTATCTTTAACCGGGAACGAGGCGCCAAGATTAATCCTATTGGCCACGCTTTCTTCAATCCCATTCGCTTCGCTCACTCAACCACCACACCCCCTTCAGTTGCTCTTTCCGAGGTCAATACTGAGACAAAGTAGCTTAAGAGCCACTGCACATAAGACTCAGGCAAAGCTGTTACATCACATTTTTATATCCTCACGAATTTTGGCAGGTTTAATGTGGTCATGGTAACTAAGAAAAATCCAAAGTTTGAGAATCCTAAAAAATTTATTGAGGAAGATATAGGGTACCAAACTTTTTCAAGATGGCCGCCGGCTCGACAAATTATGCCGCCTTGCATTCTTTAACTCGCTTCATAGCCATTCTCCTTTAAGATGCACTGGTTTTTATTGCTTTACTGCTATTAGCACTACAAACACTATTACTCCAGGCTGTTTTTACCAATGCATCTTAAGGGAGACAAAAGTTACAGACCGTTTCTTTTAGCGAAAATAGCATTATTGCATGGCGCGCTATTGTTATATTGCTCTTCTCCTTCAAGATGCAGTCCTAAACTTTGTATAATGGTCTTCTATAACTCTTCTGCTACCAAATAAGCCAATTTGTGGTGATGCACCATTAAGGAGATTACTAAGAAATTTAACAATAGCATTGCGCAATACCAAAATGCATTGGTTTTAATCCCTTTCCATGACTTTCTCCTTTAAATTAAAATTTAAGCAGGCAATCCACTTATAGATTGAACTTTGGCCTACTAATTCCAACCAGTTTGGTTTGTGCACCTCTTTTGGTTTTCTCAATACAATGCGTAATACGCAACAGTGTTTTCTCTTCATTTTACAGTTGTACAACAGGAAAATTCACACCTGTTCAACTAGGCTACATTGCACATTTTCTTTATTAGGCTATTCCTCCTGCAAATACTACTAGACAGTAAAGTTTAAGTACCTAAATCAAATCATTGCTGCAATAAAACGGTTGATAAGCGTATCAATATGTTTTTAAATATCCTGACTAATCAATTGTCGTTAACAAAGAATCACATTACAAAAATTAACAATTTTGAAAATGTCATAAATCTGATACAACTATGAAACATGTCTGGAACCATGTACGTTCCAGTTCCTTTGTATGACAATGGCCCATAGTGTCATTCACTTGAATGCTGTCAATGTCTCTCTTCATGGCCAAACAAATTACTCCAAACCAATTTACTGGAGGAATATCATTTTGTATGTACTGTAATTCTGGAAATTCTGATTGTCTTCAACCCAAATATATGTTATTGTTTTGGAGATGCCAAATATATACTGAAGATGTTGGTAGTTCGCTGTAACCCCCGTTCCTGTATTACACTACTTCCAAACCTCCTTCTCATTCGTCTCCGTATTAAGCAGCAGCAGCAGCAGCAGAAGTAACAAAGCTGACTAATTTTCCCCTTTTAGATATTCATTTTGGCTGCACAACTTTTTCCCATGTGTGTGTGTCAGGGCTGGAAAAAGTTCCAAACTTCCCTGTATCCCTCGTTAGCCTTCCTGCTCTAATTTAATGTGGACCTAATGACCTTTTTTTGCGTGTCTGCTGCCACATAAAAACGCAGGGCTTGACCCCCCCCCCCCCAACAAAAGTTGATTAGCTAAACTGCGATGCAAAATGAAACTTATATAGCAGATTCAACATTTTTACTAACAGTTTTTGTTTTATTTACTTAAAAAAAATGTTCGTACTGTTGACAGCAAACGGAACTTTTTCTCAACAGACGGAACCTTTCAAAGCTTTTGTTGCATTGCTGGAGTATTTTATTTTATTTTAATTATATTCAATACATACCAGGCAGTAAAATTATCATTCCTACAACACCAAGACATTTGCACAAGTTAGCCACCGTTGAGAATCGTTGTAGTTAGACTCATCCCCCACCCACAACCCCTTCACCCCACCCGTCGTTCTTGCTGGCCTGAGAGAGTGGACTACGCACACTACAGGTTGCAGGGAGGGAAAGTAACTTGCCTAAAACGCTTTGCTCTGTGCAGCTACTAAAACAACTATCGTTGGGACGTCGTCTACGCGTTTAAAACGAAATGCAAACCATACAAGTTAATCACTTGCTGTTATGAGCAAGTAGCTTTTGAAATTTCTGAAACTACACTTAATGATTTTTTTTTTTGTTAACTCGTAGCTTCCCGCTAACATCTCAACCTTCCCGGTATCCTAGATACCAGGATACGGAACTTTTTCCAGCCCTGGTGTGTGTGTCCTGATCGTGTCTCATGTTCATATTAACGGTGTCTGCTGTCATTTTCATTCAAATTTTTTCTCCTTGTTCGTAACAAGCTGTCAAGAATTGTCTTCGTTTGTTGAGTTAGTTTGACAGTTTTTTACTACTTGCCCATTCTTCTGTTAAAAAATAAGAAAAGTGGCTGTTGTCTCTCGTAACGTAACGTCGTTTTCTGGTTGTTGTAAAGTACTGTTCTGAAACTGTCATCATTTTTAGGCGTTTTGCAAATAGTAATTTGACTTTGTCATGGCTGGTCATCAGGGTATGCATGCTGGCATAGAAATAAATGCTCTTCTCGTTGTCTCTCTTCAGTAAAGTTTTTTCAGCAGCTTTTATCTGGGCTCAACAGTTTTACTTTATTTAGCCTTTGATGAGAACAGAGAGTAGCCAACAAAAGACCCCTTTTCTGGAAATTCTGATTGTCTTCAACCCAAATATGTTATTGTTTTGGAAATGCCAAATATATACTGAAGATGTTGGTAGTTCGCTGTAACCCGTGTTCCTGTATTACACTACTTCCAAACCTCCTTCTCATTCGTCTCCGTATTCAGTGTTGTTAAGTTTGGAAATACGAGGAATTTTAATATTTCCCAAATCTGTTCCAACAATCTCTGAAATGGCATCCCTTCCATTAGAAATACTACCATTGCATTGCATTGCTTGTTTTACTTGCATTGCATTTATCATGTGGTTGTCAGAATTTACGTTCATCTTGTGCAGACGCCTACCAGAAGCATTATCATGATCGCACTGAATCTTTTCAGTTTGTGGTTCAGAAAAGTCTTGTCTGATTATTTGCATTCCTGCTTCTTGAGTGATGTGAAACTCCAATAGTCTCAATAGCACTAGCTCCAGGACAACATCCAGCCATTGTCTTACCTTTTGTACAATTTGCTTAATGAGGGAACTGACATGTAAATAATGCAAAACATGGTCGTACACAGACAGCGAAGCTGCCATGTTTGGTTTGCACTGCCAAACTGTCTAAAATATGAACTCTAATAGTGACCTCTGGTTATTTAGGCTCTTCGTGAAGGCATTGACATTCTGCATTTCCCAAAGCAATGAGTCATCTTCTCTCTGAACTAAAGAAATACGGATGCAAACCGATTTACGATGCCTTTTGGACTTAAATGTCAGATTGCCTTAGAGGGGAATTGAACCCACGACCTTTAAAATAAAAGGCCCAACTCTTGCAGCTAAGCCATATTGACACGGCCTTAAAAGCGGTCATGTCAGTATGGCTTAGCGGTAGGACTTTGGTATTTGGTTTCAAAGGCCGTGGGTTTAATTCCCCAATCAGGCAGTCTGACATTCAAGTCCAAAAGGCAACATAAATAGGTTTACATCCGTATTTATTTAACCCTGCTTGAACCCATGTGGCTTTCCGTCCAGTTTAATTCTCTCCAAATTACATTGGAAGCATCTTCATTGCCAAGTCTTCAAGAATGACAACATCCGTATTCGTCATTTTTCAAATTTTGCCGTCTTCACCAAATTCATAATTGGAATTGAAATCTTACTCAAGCTCAGCCTGGCAATGCTCATCACCACTGAAATCTTTTAGTCTAGGCCTAGTAGTATGTAATGTGTCAAACACAAGCTGCATGTGAGCTATATGTGAATGAGAGCACTCAATTGCCCATTTTGTTTATTTGCATTCACTCATTGGAAAGATTGTACAATGTGTCGTACAAGGTGAGTCGGTGTCGGTACCAAGACGCTTGTGGTAATTGCCCTCTGTAAAGTTTTAGGATCGTTGGGATAGCCTAAAGGGTTATAAAAATAGGTTGGCGTACAGAATATTTTATAGGATGGTTGGGAAAGCCTAAACTGTCTTGTTTGCAACTGTAAAATGAAGAGAAAACACTGTTGCGTATTACGCATTGTATTGAGAAAACCAAGAGAGGTGCACAAACCAAACTGGTTGGAATTAGTAGGCCAAAGTTCAATCTATAAGTGGATTGCCTGCTTATATTTTTATCTTAAAGGAGAAAGTCATGGAAAGGGATTAAAACCAATGCATTTTGGTATTGCGCAATGCTATTGTTAAATTTCTTAGTAATCTCCTTAATGGTGCATCACCACAAATTGGCTTATTTGGTAGCAGAAGAGTTATAGAAGACCATTATACAAAGTTTAGGACTGCATCTTGAAGGAGGAGAGCACTATAACAATAGCGCGCCATGCAATAATGTTATTTTAGCTAAAAGAAACGGTCTGTAACTTTTGTCTCCCTTAAGATGCATTGGTAAAAACAGCCTGGAGTAGTAGTGTTTGCAGTGCTAATAGCAGTAAAGCAATAAAAACCAGTGCATCTTAAAGGAGAATGGCTATGAAGCGAGTTAAACAATGCAAGGCGGCACAATTTGTCGAGCCGGCGGCCATCTTGAAAATGTTTGGTACCCTATATCTTCCTCGATAAATTTTTTAGGATTCTCAAACTTTGGATTTTTCTTAGTTACCATGACCACAACAAACCTGCAAAAAATCGTTAAGATCTAAAAATGTGATGTAACAAAAGTAGTCGTTCTTGCCTGCCTCTTATGTGCAGTGGCTCTTAAGATCACAATGTAACTGGAGATCACTCGAATATGGCCTGGGCATTCAAGGTCTACGTGCGACCACTTGTTGAATACGCAAGCCAGGTATGGTCACCAAACCAGCTTTCGGATATGACCGAGTGGAATCAGTTCAGCGCCGCTACACTAAGTCTATCCCAGGACTACATAATAAACCATATTGTGAACGGCTTCGGATGTTGGGTCTGGAAACTCTTGAGTTGCGCCGTTTAAGGGCTGATCTTGCCCTGGTGTACCTCATGTTGAATGATGTGCCAGCGGCTTGTTTACCTTTTTTTGAATTGGTTGGAAACACAAAAACTCGTGGCCACTCTCTCAAACTGAAGCTACGACCATTCCGTCTTGATTGTAGGAAGTTTTTTTTCTCGGTCCGGGTTGCACCTGTTTGGAATGCACTAACGGAAAACATTGTCTCGGCTAGCTCGGTACAGACTTTCAAGCGTAAACTCAATGATTTTAATCTGAAACCCTTTTTATCCCGTCCATTTTAATCGTTTTGGGTTTTTTTCATCTGTCCTTGTTGTTACTCTTTTAATGTGTCAATGATCAGTTGTTCCACAACTTTGATTAAAATGTGGTTGGGTATCATTGGCAATGAATGTTGCCCTTCCCATCCACCCTGGTACCTAGAGATGAACAGGAAACTATTATTATTATTATTATTATTATAAGACTGTTGCATGTGTCTACCTTTTTTGTTTAGGAATTTTCTGTTTGTAAATAATTAGTAGCCGTTACGTAAATGGATAATTTTTTAAGTTTGCGTTCTTCGTTCACATCTTTTAATGCAGAAATCCCTGAAGTTCACTGTTAATAAAACATCAGCCCGCAAAGCATTGTTTTTTGGGTTATTAACATAAACCCCGTTGGCAGAAAAGTTGACTGTTGCAGTGAACGATCAGGCAGCACCGAGCAAATACTGGGAAACAACCACGGGTCAAACAAATCCCCAGGCGAAGCCGGGTACGATGCCAGTCTATATATATATATATATATATATTTCGCTTAGGATCAGACTTGATGGAGGCATTGTTGTTAGGGAGTATTAAACAAACGAAGCTTCAACAATCAACAAGAGGGCGAACGGGCTCATTCTTGCCACGGAAGCAAAGAAAAAGGGAGAGCGGCCGACAATGAGAACGGATATGCGCTCTAACAATTAGAAACAAACACTATTGCTTCGATAATGCTGACTATTACAGCCGAGTTGAATCAGCGGGAATCAGCTACACCGCCGTATGTTACACCGGGGGACAACTAGTAACTGATTATTTTGTCCTTCGTTGCAGTTCAGCTTTTAGTTCGTCCAGGCTTTTACAATAAATCCACAGGGGCTCGTCACAAAATACGAGTAGGCCCAGGACAGAAAAAAAAAACCACAACACCACAACACCATGTTACTGTGTTGCTCTGTTGAATTTTTTTTTTCGTCCTGCCGGTCTATTCGTATTCTAATGATCTACCAGTCGACGCGCCATTAAGCATCAATCGCCCCCCTCCCCCCCCCCCCCTCGTATTTTGTGACGAGTACCAGGTAAATCTAAAGACCATGGTTGATTATGCAAGCCATTGTTGCTTGAAATCTTCGATTGTAACATGGAAAAAAAACGAAATTTAAATTCCTTGGTTGCTAATTTCAAAACCGTCCCACGGAATTGGCCGGAACCCCCCCTAGCCCCAAACCAAGCTCCAATATCACTTCACTGCAATTAACGAGTTGCAGTTTTTTAATATTTGACTGAATGCAACAAAATCTTGTCACGCATGAAAGCCATGCAATGGGGAAAAAAATCGTTCGCAACATTTAGAGAGGTGGTTTGATTGAATGTTACAAAACCATGCCACACAGGAAAGCCACCGAAAGCCATACCGGGACGCACCTTTCTGTCCTCTTCAACCAAACAACCAACTCGTTTACTACGAGCTTGAACAATTTAACTGCCAGTACAAGTAGCAGAGCAATTCTCAAACGCTGACATCCCTCTTTAATTTCACGAATTATGTCACTCAAGTTTTTCAAGCGACGCTTAAAGATGACCGCATCGTAGCAGACGAACATGTTAAAAAAAAAATACGCCTCCCTTTTAAAAGTATGACGCCATTTTTGCAGTCGTGTTTCATAATCTATTTTCACATTAAAAAAAAAATGAAACAAAAACCATTACCTGTTAATATATCCGTCGCCATCTCCGTCGCAAGTCTGAAAAAGTTTTTTTATCCTTTCTTCCTCAGAAGTAGAACACGAATCACTTTCGTCGCTGTCTGCCGGAGTTTCGGTCGCAGATCGCCGGCCAGAGAACGACGTGACGAAGCCCGGTCCCGTCGCCATACTAACTTCCACCGATTCATGAAATCACACGCACAATAATTATATTCCAATCCGCGGTTAAAAACGGCTTATTGGTAAAGTTGTATCACTACCCGACAGTCAACCGCAACTTTCGTAACACCGGAAAACTTGCACATAGTTGCGATCAACAAACAACTCGGCACCATTCGAAGTTAAATCGTCCCACCAAAACAAACGTGGGTTCGTTCCACTTTTTGGCGTTGAGCGGCGCGTCTCGCAGGCGTGCTTGAACGAATTATTCTCACCGTAGCCTCCGTATTTGTAAAGTTGACTCAAAAGTCAGAATTGGAGTAGCTATCTCTAAAACGGAAAAGCCCCAAACATTTCATAAAACCATATAGAGCAGCGGCAAGTGATGTCATATTGGCTATGAGATAGCTTTTGGAGGGTATAGCTACATGGGGCACTACATTAAAATGTAAGGGAAAAACAACGGCACTTCTAGTCAAGACAGTGGTTTGAAAGCCGCTCTTAGGCTTAAAGTGGCACTATCACCGATTGAAATGCAAACGAAAATACCGTGGCGCCATCTAGCGACATTGATATTGTTAACCTTTATAGCTTGCTCGCAGGTGCACGAGGATCAACCACATTTTCACTCAATAATTAAGGATGTCGTGGCTTGTTTGTTTCGTTAAAAGAAATGCCGTTATGCATTCCTTCGCTTGGTGCAAGCAAACGCTAGATAGTACTACACAGCGCTAGATGTTGTCAGAATTCGTCTGCTTTCAATCGGTGATAGTGCCACTTTAAAAAAACGTTTTCTCCAACAACAAAAATAGCGCGTTACAGGCTTAAGAAATCCCGTCTACTACCATTGGCTTCAGTAAGACGACCTTCTTTTTCCCCTCCAGTGCCCCTTGCAGCTAACCCAGTTACTGTCTCTACCATAGAGTTATATACAATAATACTACGTTATGTCACTGCTCTAATGGGGATAGGGGTACGCAATTTTGGCAACCCAGATGCAGCAGGACCTGCCAAGTTAATATATGCAGTAGCTCGAAGTCGAGCATGGTATAGACATCAGAATGACAGAACTCGACAAAGAGCTAGCGAAAGACCGCACGGAATTGAACGCTGCCATTTTGGGTCTAGCCACGCCAGCTTTTATTTCTAGATTCTTGGAGACTGAAGGTGTTTTTTTATTTTTATTATTATTATTATTTGGACGTTGAATAACGGCTTTAATCGAGCCTCTTAATAGGATTAAATTGTTTGTCCGTCGGCATACGACAAGTTTTCGTGCAAAGACGTGTATGTCGCTAGCAACCAGTAACAAAGGAACCAACACAATATTTACAGCCAATTTTAGTTCTTGATATGTAAATGAAAAATAAAGGGTAAATAAATAAATCAAGATGGAATATACAAACATACACAGTATTATAAATGATAAGAGCAAATATACGGGAGGTAAGTAAAGGGTTCATAAGGGCACGTAAGTGTAAATAAGAAACAAAAAAAGAGCACGTAATGGTAAATAACGTAAATAAGGGTAAAAAAGGGTTGAAAGGGGTAAATAAAGGTAAAATGGGTTCATAAGGATAAATAAGGGTACATACGGAGAAATAAAGGTAAGGGTAAAAAAAAAAGGCCTATGAGAATAAATAAGGATACATACGGGTAAATAAAGGTATATGAGAGTAAATAAAAGGGGTAGATAAAGGTACAAAAGAGCAAGGGTAAATACGGGCCCATACGGGTAAAAAAAAAGTTAAATAAAGATACGTAAGGGTAAAAAAAGGGTACATATAGGATAAATAAAGAGTATCTACGGGCCCATAATGGTAAATAAGGGTCAAAAAAAGGAAATAAGGGTTAATACGTGGGAAGCTAAATAAGGATTCATAAGGGTAAAAAAAAAGCTCCATATAGCATAATTAATAAGGGTACGTGAGGGTAATGCGGGTTTCCTTGTGTGGATAAGTAAAATAAAATAAATACCTTGAAATGAGAAGGAGTTTTGCTTGTTATGCCAAGACCGACTTGGGTAGACACCTTACCGCTCAGCAAAATGCCGGTTTTCACACGTAACGGGAAATTAATGCCTTGAAGCATTGCTTTGATAAAATAACATTCTGGCGATGTTAAATCAACTGTGCTGGAGCCACGAAGCGAAATCCGCAACTTCTCTCCAAGAACACCCTGTGGCAAGCGGCAGAATACGAAGCAAGGCTCTCATTTCTAAGATCCTGGCTGTAGTGATTTTCACCACTTCCCAACAAATGCGATATGTAAAACAAAATTTTCCAGAACTGATACTGGGAAACGAAACACTCTCCTTTGCTAGACTTGTAGTCCCAAAATGGAACGACCTTCCGAGCCATGTGATCAACGCCACCTGCGTCAGCCAATGGAAACGGATGTATGACAACTTAACCCAAACTTAAGTCTTCCGTGCCACTCCCTCCCGGCCCCACAAGTTTTCTTTTGGCCGTGTCATTCCTTTTTGATTAAATAACGAACAGAATTTTTATTACGACAGGCAAAAGTAAGGTTACAAAATGTAATAAGGCTTTCCGGAATGCCTTCATGGATTTTTCCCCCCGTTGTAATTGTGATTTTTTTTAATGAAGCTTTACATATGCATTTGTATACTGAGTTGTGTTTGCAATAATTACTACTTTTGCAGGTACGGTCCACCAATAGCCCGCCAGCTGCATTTTGTTGGGGAGTTAAAGTGAAGGGTAGTTGGCTGAGGAAATGGAGGGCTGTGACTTGAGAATGAGTACACAAACTATCACATGAGGAAGTGCAAGCACGAACACAAGCACAAAGTATGACTAAACAAACGAAATAGTGCACCAATTAAAGCGCTTATACCCAATGTTTTGAGCAGATCAAAGGTGAGTCGACCTGCCATTAATTAAGGAGGCTCTACACACGGTCACACTCAGCCGATGCCCACGGAAAACTCAGTCGACACAGCCAACATGTTTATTCCACACTTGATGTTCTGTGGGGAGTTCCCATGACTTCATATGATGGTGAAAATCAGTTGGGAAGTTGTAAGGGTGGCCGCACACCAAATTGGACGTTTAGTCGTACGACAAAATACCTGTCTCACCTTGCTGCAGACGTCTCTAAAACCATAGCAATGAGTTGAGCGCCATACACCGGATGCGACACTGCCGCGGGACGTATTTAGGAGCCTCAAAACAACAAAACGAAGCTGCTTCTAGTTACGTCTGGTGGGGTCTCTCCACCAGATGCAATGTTTTGTCTCGCAATGTATCGTCGCGATACATTTGTCCAGTTTGATGTACGGCCACCTTAACTCAGTCCATGATGTTGCCACTGCCTGCACAATGAAAACTAGTGTGACGCCATTGTCTTACGAGACGAGAGAGAGAGAGATGTTCACTGCGGGCAGGTTGCTACGTTATGGAGCACATAAAACGCGTGGTAGACTCCGGACAAGAGAATACATGGAAGTGACCAACAGGGGCAGCATCCCAACACTTCTGCCGTTATCAATTGACACAAATACTCTTCCCACCTTTTGAGGGGGGGGGGGGATTGGACCACAGCATCTTTGCAAGAAAGCAAATAAGTGTCGTGGAAGATTGTGTTGATGTCAATTAACATCGCTATTCTGGGAGTGGGGTGAACACCTGAATGCAGAGCTACGACAACTAGAGTACTTCCATCAGATGACCTTGTCATTCAACCAGAAGAAAGTTAGATGTTGGTATAACCACATGGGCAGAATCACAATTATTTTCAGCCTAGGAGCTTGCTAGAACTTCCTAGCAAAGGAGACTGAAACAATCAAGTTTAGTTTCAATTGCCAGGGCTTCCGTCAGCAGGATACAGCCTACACATCTGACCTGACACCATTTTGGTTTATTTAACTTGTAATTTTCCGAAGTATGTTATTATGAAGTATTATTATTCAACTGAGTAATCGAAGCTACTTTTTCAAAGTTAGATGCCTTTCAATTGATTCATGTAAGCAAGAATTTATGGGGTTGGGGGAGGAGAATTTGTAACTCAAAGAAGTTCCTATTGAAACGCATTATATTCATTTCTATTAGTTCCATCCGAGTTTTCAGCGGGTGCCACACGTTCCATCCGGTAATTTTTTGCTAATTTTTCAGACCATATCTAATGTACACTAATGGAAGTGAGCATGGATTCCAAGCATGAAAGAAAGTCTCCTAGTCACTGCATAACAAGCCGACCAAGCTGTTTTTTTTCGTTTTCGGTTAATTCTGAATACGAACAAGATTCCAGCCTTCTAACCAATTGACCAAATTGATTTCATCCGTGGCCATTGCCAGCATGAAAGACACTCGCTAGTCAACGTACTCAGCAGAAACTACCGGGCTCTCTCCTCGCAGGACTTCAGACCAGTGTTCCTTTTGCCGGACTCCTGCTCAGCGTCCCCTTCGCCGGCCTACTCATCCCTAATCACCACCAGAAGGTCATAAGACATTGTGGCTCCCTCCCTGTTGTTTCCAGGGATGATCCACGCTCAAGTCCACCCAATGGCTGTTCTTTTCACCGATGCCATCAACCATGTCCTCTTTCGCCGCATAGTTTGAAACGGACAAGACATTGTGTCTCCCTCGCTGTCGTTTTCCAGGGCTGATCCACACTCAAGTCCCACGACGGCTGTCCCTTTCGCCGCTTCAACCACGAAAGACAGCCATACACAAACGTCAAAACCGACAAACAACAAAGAGGCTTTCACTGTAGACCCTTACACAGCCTTGTTCTTTTATCAAGCACGGCCGTAACTTCTTTATCGCTCCAAACACCTGTAAGTTATAAGTGGCTTGGCCTGTCATCTGGACATGAGCTCTTCTTTTCATTCTTCACGAAGAATTAACTTACGTCAAAGAAACCTGACGTCAACTCCCTTGCAGCTTCGATCCTTCACCACAGTTTCATTGCTTTTCCCTTTCACTTCAATCGAAAGGCTCACAGAAACAGGTGAGTAAACAAAACACAAAGAAGCAAGACCCTACACCCTTCTTTTGGGCACCTTGGATTTTCCCGTTTTTTCGTTCAACACCACGAATGGCTTCTTCTGATCAGTAACCTGCTTTCTCTCCGCAGGAAGCAAGCAGCAAACAAGCAACCAAGCCAGCGAACAAACAAGCAAGCTAACAAGCTACCTTGCAGGCAGGCTATCAAGCAAGCAAGCAGCAAACCACCAAGCAATCGTGCAAGTCTGCAGATAAGCCACTTGTCCTCACCAGAAGAAAAGGCAAATCCTGCAACATTCAATGACTCCCAATTGCCTCCCTTCCTTCCAGCAGGGGGGACACCTACGTCATTTTCTCCCTACCTGGAAATGCAAAACCTCAAATCAATAAATTCTCGATCATCCAAGACGGCTTTCGTCTTATGTTCATCACCAGACTGCCACTCACCCATCTCCTCTCTGGCAATTTGCACCATGCAACAAGTTCCATGAATTTCACTGCCTTTCATTCGGCCAAAACGCAGCACCCATAATCTTCATCCTCATACTGAAGAGCATTCTGGCACACCTTCATCTAAACCAAATTGCACCTAGCGCATACCTGGATGCCTGATAACTGAACAATCCAGACCAAGAGG
Source organism: Lithobius niger (assembly GCA_023313725.1). Lineage (NCBI taxonomy): Eukaryota > Metazoa > Arthropoda > Chilopoda > Lithobiomorpha > Lithobiidae > Lithobius > Lithobius niger. The sequence goes on along the minus strand of JAHWFP010212259.1, from coordinate 10,566 downwards.
AACTTCAACTCAACCGAGACACCACGGTTTCCCTCCTCAACCAGCCAGGCTTCAGCATACACGGGAAAAAAAAGTCAAGTTTCACTCCAACCCAGTCTCATCTCCCTAGAAGTCAGATTCAACAAAAAATCTACAACAGTGATGCCCTCACCAGACAGGATAGAAGACACCATAACCCAAGCATGCTCTTTCGTCAACAAGTTCATCACACCCTCAAGGAACTAAGCTCCCTCATCGGCAAGATGGACTCCATGGCGAATCTTGTCCTCTACGGGAAAAGAATAACCAGACCTCTCCACCACTACCGTGTCGATGCGTGGGGAGATCAACCAAACCCCAACAGACAAGAATTTTCCAACAGAAACCCTTCTGCAATGGTCAGACAAAACACTCTCTCTCGCAATCCATTCCACTCCACGGACATCTTCCAGACCTCCCATTAACCAATGCCTCCCTGGAGGCTGGGGAGCACACATAGCTCACCACGAGACATCAGGCACATGGACGAGTCACGACCAAGACCACATAAATATCCTGGAACTAAAGGCAGTCCTCAACTGCACTCTACACCATTTTCAACACTTGATCAAAGGAAAGCTTGTTCAAATCCAAGCAGACAACACGCAAGCAGTAACTTGCACCCACAAAGAGGGAGGAACGAAATTTCGCAAACTTCACCAAATAACCTCATCAACCTTCCAGCTACGCATAAAGCGCAAAACAACCATTCTACCACCCCACATCCCGGGCAACAGGACTGTGATTGCAAACTCTCTCCCTCTTCAGAAACTTCCAACAGGGGAATGAACAGGGGAAAATCCATCAGCGAATATCTGTTCAACATTTGAGGCACCCCTATGGTCGACTTATTAGCCACAAGGCAAAATACCAAACTTCGCCAGCCCAGTCCCAGACGACCAAGCCATAGCAATATACGCACTGACCTTCCCTTGGAGGAACCTTTACGCCTACCTCTTCCCTCCGTTCAAGCTGCTTCCACAGGTCCTCCAAAAGATAACTCAGATGCAAGGCCTGTTTCTACTGATCGCACTAAATTGGTCATCATTTAGCATGGTTCCCTCATCTTCTAAATCTCATGATCAACACTCCAAGAAGTCTTCCAGCAATCCAGGACCTACTATCACAACAGAAGGGAACCAAGTTCCACCCAAAGACCAGCGCTCTAAACCTTCACGGGTGGCTATCATCATCAAACTCGTCAAATAGGCAGGAATTCATGAACAGCAAGCAACTTGCATTGTCACCAACGCCGTCAGGGACTCAACCAACAGATTTACGAAAGCCACTGGACAAAGTGGTTTCATTGGTGTTAACAGAGGGAAAGAAAGCCCCCCCCCCCCCTCTATCAGCACTTCTAAAATTTCAAGGAAGGACTGAAGGGACCGGGACCAACAGTCCTTGTTTACAATTCAGCAGTAAGCTCCATCTTTAAGGCAGCACCAACCACCTTGACGACTACCGCGTATCCTCCCTAATCAAATCCTTTGAAATGGAATGTCCAGCAACCTGCCTTCTCATTCCAGATTGGGACCTCTGTCATCCGTCAGTCACCAATAAAGAACCTTACGAACCAATGCAAAACTGCCCCAAGAACATTATCACCCACAAGATGGTATTCCTAACAACTTTGGCGGCAAGTTTACGAGGCAGTGAAGTACAAGCCTTGTCAGCAGACCCAGCCTTCTGCCTCTTCGCTCCCCACAACTCTTCGGTCTCCCTCACACCAAGAGCCGATTTCGAGCCAAAACTCAAAACCGTGCGAACCAGCCAAACCAAATCACAGGCAATAGAATGTGTTCTCCGCTACTACATCGCCAGAACCGACATCAACGAATATCGCAGAGGCAGGAAATACCTATTTTTATCCTTCATTAGAGGCACCGGTGAAATTGCAGCAGGCACCATCACATCTTCGATCAAGGACGTTATCTTAAGTGCGTACGAACATGAAAACATCAATTGCGCCCACATCAGTGACAGCACATGGATTGCGGGCAATCTTGACGTCCTGGGCTTTCCACAGCTTCATCCCAGTTCCTGACAGCAGCATCACAGCGAAGCACCACCCTACTTCACAAAGGTGATGAAGCAAGCCAATGGACTGTATCGTCCAGGCCCCATCGCAGCAGCCAGATGCGTCGTCAACCCCCCCCCCCAAGCACTCAGAAACAGAAGGAAGACCCTCATCTCTAAACAAACGGCCCTTTTCAGTGCCAACACATTTAACGAAAGAGATCCAAATTCGACTGTTTTTTAACCCATTTTCTGAATAAAGTGTGAAGTTTTGCAACTTCCTGGAGGAAGCCAGCTCGTAACCCTATGGTAGCCGTCAAGACGGTACCCGCCACATAACTTTCACGAGGTTTGTCTGTGAATGCAAAAATTCACTTTCCAGTGGAAATAAGCAATACTTTGTCGGCCCGGCTGAGACTTTTTTTTTTTTTTTTTTTGCGTAGGACACACATTACCTCACCGCATTGACAATATCGAGAGAAAAAATTATTCCTGCTGACGTGCTTTTACGGAGAGGGATGCACCATGCATGCACATTTGGGTTATCGAGATGGTGCTACAAGCAACCAGAAAACCTCCAGGGAAACGCAGCACTTTGAGGAACGAAAGCAAAAAGCCACATATAATGTGCGAAAGTTTCCCTAGGCAAAAGAAACAATTTTCGGCCAGCAAAATTTTGTTTTTCCTATAAACACTTAATTTGGTTGGCCACGTTCTGGCCATATGGTGAAAACACCTCTGTATAAGAAACAGTTAGAACCCTTTTTCAGTGCTGTAAATGTTTTTTTCACTTACTAAAACTCTTCCTTGTAAGGAACTAATTTACAAAACATTGTGTTGACCAAGAACAACGAATTTATCCGAAGACGAAAAAGGCGAACCTTAACCCCTACCCATAATTTAAATTTTTTTTCACTGAACGGTGTAAAACTCAGGGTTGGAAAAAATCATGATTTTTTTTAAAAAAATCGGATTTTTTTGATTTAAATTGGATTTTGCACAACAAAATTTTGTTTTCGCACAGAATTGTAGATATACCAAGTACTGTAAGTTATTTTGTATACAACATTTGAACATTGAATTGAAGGGGTAAAAATCATTAAAAAACTAAATTTAATTCAAAACCTTGATTAACCAAAGTTGGGTGACAGTTACGTTTTCATTATTTAGGCTCTTATTCTCAATAATTAGAAAAACTCGCACAATACAGGAGAAGGTAAGCATAAAACGATATTTTGCTTATGCCAACCAAGCCTTATGTCTGTATTTTAGGTATAATAACCGTACAAAGCTGAAATTTATCTATCTTGCAATAGGCTAGTAACTACTATCTTCTGGGTTGGTTACTGTATTTTCATTTGGGCATCTCATCAGAAAAAACTAGGGAGGCCTTTTTTTACGGCCTGTTGCCGACATTATTTAACCCACTCTTTCTTTACTCAACCAGATCCACAATGACTTTCCTAAGCTATCTGCAGTTTTACTTTAGTTCCTGAATTGGGAAATCCCTGTACAGGCTAAGAGACTAGAGAAGCAAAAAAGAAACATTAATTTTCTTATCGTCTCTTAATGCTTGCTAAATGGTTAGGCGAATACCCCAACACAGAAAATGAACCTATGTTAGATTTTGCTCTTGTGCACTCCAACAACATTGCAGTCATTTTGCGATACAGTGAAGTCTTTTTCAATAAAAAATATTGAGTTAATGTACTAAAATAGGCAAAATGATTTAAATCAATGATTTTTTTAAAAAATTCAAGTGATTTAAATCAAACAACCCTGGTAAAACTACCGTTTATACAACCTGTCATCGCATTACAATCAAAAGGAAGACATTTTGTCAGGTTTTCAGGTTTTTACTCCGTATGAGGAACTTTGTAACCTCTTTACTCAGTATGCTGTACAGTAACCTTCCGTATAAGGAACCATTTTTTGTTTACTAGGCAGCTCGTTATTAAGACAGCCATAAGGCAATAAATACTATTTGGTCTAATATTTAATATGCTTCAGATATAATTTCAGATAACTCCACTTGTCAGGAAGAGGATTGTTGTCGGATAATGATCATCGCCATTCTGGAGACAAAAGCTGAATGCAGAGGTACGGCTCTAGGAGTACTATCAGTTAGGGATGTGCTCAAATGCAGATTCTGATGTCAGATTCCAATGTTGAAAAAACATTGGCCGATATCCAATTCCGATAACTTGTGGTCCGATGTTTAAGAAAAAGTGAAACCAAGTTCCATTTTTCATTTAGTCAAAAATAATTAAGACGATTTCAGAATTAAAATTAAATTTTGCTGTAGGCCTAAAATTTTGCTCCCAGAAATTAGTTGTAAGCACATCTGTCACAAAATGATTATAAATTTGTGGATTCCGATGTTTTAACATCTGCTGCCTAAAACCGATGTAGCCCAAAAATGCAGATTTTCGATGCCCACATCGGTGCATCTCTATCAGTTGGCCTTGTCATTCAACCAGAAGGAAGTTTGATGTTGTGCTACACATGGTCAGAACCACATGTCTGGCCCCAGTACTTAGTAGCACACCCAATAAGCTTGTGTCCATTGGAAACTCTTTGCTACTTAAGATCGCTGTGCCCCGAGGTTTTACTCTTAGCAGCAGGAACCCCATTTTAGTGTATTTAATTTATAAGTATATTGCTACGATGTATTATTCAAGTGAATCAACGCAGTTTCGTTTACGAAGTAGAAAGCCTTTCAATCGATTCACATCGGCAATAACAAAAACAAGCCGGTCACTACCGAGTACCACATATCGTGTACTCCTTGCAGTGAAAATCCTGTTACCGTCTGCACCAAAAGGTTTGGAGAAGACCAAACTCTTAAAGTGGCACTATCACCGATTGAAAGCAGACGAATTCTGACGTCTAGCGCTGTGTAGTACCATCCAGCGTTTGCTTGCACCAAGCAAAGTAATGCATAACAGCATTTCTTTTAACGAACCAAACAAGCCACGACATCCTTTATCGAGTGAAAATTTGGTTCATCCTCGTGCACCTGCGAGCAAGCTATAAAAGTTAACAATATCAATGTCGCTAGATGGCGCCACGGTATTTTCGTTCGCATTTCAATCGGTGATAGTGCCACTTTAATCACCACTTCCTTCATACGATGCACTTTGCTAATGGCTGCTGTTTTAACAAAATGCACTAATACCTGCGGAAATCGATAATACAAACTGATAATAAAAATATATTTCTTGGATGCAACAGTTTTATACGGTATGCACTCAATTGATTTGGTGTCGACCAATTTTGTGTTCTATCGGTATCATATTAATTCAGCACAAAATTGATGTGTGTAACCAAAGAAAAAAGTGACGGCAAAAAAACATCGAGAGGTTAAAATTCGGTATGCATTACACCACATTCTGTATTGGAGGGGGGGCACCGGTGCAATGTTTCTCCAATTTCGGCAGAACAGTTTTGTAACCAGACATGTCTTGGCTCAATTCCCCAATACTGAAATCTTTGCTTTTTTGGAGGTCAACTTTTAGTTGGTGAAACTATACTGTAAACACATGCATCTTAAAAATAATTGTCAGTTTACGGCAACACATTTTATTATGCAGTTGTACATGCCTACATATTACGCGAGTCACGACTCCGGCATGTTTGCGTGCCGTTTTCTGGAATTTCATCCAGTTCCAAAGTTGGTGTCAGGACACGTGTATCTCACCCTCCTTGACGCACGACGAGCACGTTTGCTGCCGTTGTGGCAGGCTGATCACGCATGTTGCTGCTCCTGTTGCCGTAACCTACAGCTTCTTCCAAAACGTCACACATGTGCAAAAAAAAGGTCGCTGCTGCACAGTTTGGTATTGCCAAAACACAGAACACTCGATGGAGCTATAATGCAGCACTCCAAATTCAAAACAAGAGTTAAAAGAGTCCAACGAACTACGTTAATCCTTGCTTGTAAACATTCATACTTTTTTCACCTTTCGTTCAAAACATGTCCGTTCATCGGAAGAAACATCTGGAACGCGACTGAAGGCTTTGCTGAGGGCTTGTGGGATCGAACCATCGCAGCAGCTTGCAAAGGAGGTTTATTTTTACGGAATTGTGAGCATGCGCGAAGCATAGTTTGTCGACTAATTCTGGATGGAACCATCAGTCGCGTTGAAACGTGACATCGTCTCCCTCATCAGACACTTCTTGAACGTTCTGTTGACGTTTCCGTGCATTGAAGGTACCGCAGTGTCTTCAGAAGTGTCGTACACGTGGGTCGTTTTGGAAGAACCTCCTAGACAACACCCCCCTGCGTACAAAACCATATTCCCGTACTGGCCCGATTGTAAAGCGGCTCGAATATAAGGCGAATTGCCTTGTTTACGGCTCATAAATTCATAAAAAAATAAACGGCTACTACATATTATAATGCGGATGACTTTCATCCAAGTTTCTGCCAGTGCGTCTATTACCAGTATTATAGTTGGCCAATGCGATTCAGAATTTTTTTCGCCATAGGTTTTTTTTTAATTGTGGACTTCAACAATTTTTAAGGTACACATTTGGTTATTTTGTAGATTTTGTTAAATAATTCAACAATCCTTTCAGCTACTGACTTATTACTACTACTGGTGTATTGATTGAAATTTGGCCGAGTTATAGATTGGACGCGAATATAAGATGAAGATGCAGTTTTAACGGAACATCCGGGAAAAAAATACCGTCTTGTATTCGAGCCAGTACAGTGCACTTGCATCAGCAGCTCTAAATGAATCCATTTCACGGTTTTCACCCAGACGTTATTGAGGGTTGTCATTTATCTCAATATTTCGCCTCTTTGTCGAGTTGCATCTTGAGGGGATTAAACATAAGATTCCATTGTCACCTTTCATGAACTCATCGTCAGTTTTAAGAAGCAATCGGACGAGAGGAGAAATAGTGAGGCAATTACAACCGTTGCTAAAGCTTGTCGAGAATGAACGGGTAATTCCAGCGATTTACGAAACTGCAAATTTTGTAACATTTTAACTAAACGATTTCTTCGTTCGAACACAATTTCAAAAACTAAAAAAATTTATCTTCGACAATACCTTCTACAAATTCTCGACACCGCTTTTCGGAGATGTAGGGGCTCAGATGTACTCTCCCCCCCCCCCCCAACTAAGCACGACACTAACTTCTACCTCTCAAACTAAACGGCACTATATTTTTTAACTAAAAGATTTATAAACGATAAAAGCAATTCTTGAAGTGGTATTATGCACTTACATAATCACTAACTGTAGCAAAAATGCACTTAATTTGTACTAAATTTGGTAAATGCCACAAAATGTCAAATTGAAAAAAATTGCGTAAAAATAACCTCAAACTGGTTACATTCACATGTGA
>JAHWFP010212258.1:24086-60021 GCA_023313725.1 Lithobius niger | reverse complement strand
AGGGGCCAAATAGACAACTTCTTGTTCTGCTTCTTCTTGATGATGATCTTGTTGTTCTGGGGATACTTTCGTCTGTCCTCTCTACAGGTCAAACCATTTGTCCTATGAATCTGGTTCTTAGCTCATTTTACAGGTATTGCTCTGTAGATGTGCCCTTTCCATAAGGCATTTTCTAATTGGTCAAGTGGTTCAGGGGTTATGGAGCTCTAAACGACCAGATTGATTGTTTTACATTGTTTTAAACATTGTTATTATGCAACAATGCCAATTTGCAAACGCCAGCTGCAAGACTGAAGATTAAAGGATTTGTTTCAATTATTAACAGTGTTAGTAAGAGTCAGCCTAGGGTTTCTGTGTTAAACTTTCAATTTGGACCGATAACTGCACTGTTTTACAGTTTAGCTGCAATTCTAAAAGTAACACGAATTAATAAACAAAAACGGAACGTTAAATGTTTAGAGTAAGGGTCTAAAAGTCAAAACCTAGAAGGAACACGGACAAGCTTTGACAGTAAGGGTCTAGGTATACAATTTTGTAAGAGGCTGGTAAGCATTAGACCCTTACTACCCGGTGGTCAGAAATAAATACATTTTGACGAAAAACTGGAAATCTTCCTACAAAGACCCATGTGATGATCCAGTGGTTGGTATACGTTTGCTGCTTTGTTTTATGTTGAAAACTATTTGTCCATTTAGTAACATGGTAGGGTATTCTCAGCAGAGAGCATTACTGGTTATCCTCCACCGTAAATCTACGAAATATAATAAAAAATTCTAAAGCATCAAAAGACAAAATGCCAAACTTCACAAGAAAATTGTGTTCTTAAAGTTCTATAACAATATTCTAAGAACAAAGAAACCTGATACAACCGTTCATACACATTCTGTCCGAATAGAGTAGACCTAAGCTAACCACCGGGTAGTAAGGGTCTAATGCTTACCAGCCTCTTACAAAATTTTATACCTAGACCCTTACTGTCAAAGCTTGTCCGTGTTCCTTCTAGGTTTTGACTTTTAGACCCTTACTCTAAACATTTAACGTTCCGTTTTTGTTTATTAATACAGTAGAGCCTAGGGCCTGCCTCTTTGAAAAAGGGTTGGTTTTACATTAATTACTGTCGAACTGTTCCAAAGTTTGAGTTAGCTTTTTGGTATTAGAGTAGGGGGAAAGAGTGAGTTGAACTATTTTGTAGACTTTTGGGGGGGGGGGGGTTAAGTTTGGCATCCATTTATTTATTCTAACAAATGTCTTATTACTTAGTAAAGTTACGTAAATTATAGTATAATTGCGTTGCAGAATTATCTGAAAGACAAGCAGTATGACAATGCCGTGCAAGATGATTTGTGGGAACACCTAACAAAGGTAATGTCTGTATGTTGTAATTTAAAATTCTTATTAGCAGAATTAATAAAATCACTCAAGACCACACGTATCACTCAAGACCTATACTGAATACTTTATTTTGTTGACTATTTACTTCTGCTGATTCAGCCATGATTGGAATATTTTGAATTTGCTCCACGTATTAGTACTTTGCAAGGAGCAAAAATTTGATATGAGGGTGCAAGGCAGTTAATTTTATAAAGTTGAGGCATTAAAATATGAAGAATCCCTGCTTATTTATGTTGTTGCTAACAAAATCCAATTTTTTCAAGGCTTTGTTTGTATATTATTGATTCACACCTTCCTTACAATGAACATGTAAGACTGCCAAAAGCTATGTCAAGCAATCAGAAGCAGGTTTTACGAGGGTTTCCCGGGAACCCAAGTACAGCATAGGCGAGCTATTGTCGAGTTCATTGTAGTTACGCAAGTATATCGGCCTCACTACAAAGTAAGTTTTGTGATGGTTCTGTGAGGGTTAGAACCCAAGGACAACGAGAACAGGGGCAGACTGGCCCAGACAGCTAGTTGGCGAGCGCCTCCGGGTTCAATCAGTTTGGGGTCAAATTTTTTTCTTTAGATTTCCCCCACTGAGCCAAACAGGTTTCTGATTCTAATCAATCGTGCGTCTCCCTCGCAGTGCACCAGTTAGTGTTTCCTATTGGTTGATTGAAAACTTACTACTAGAAAAATTCGTACGGTTTACTTTGAAAGTCAGCATTATCAGTAGGAAAATGACGATCACGATTCACAAGCATTTTTCAAAAACTTCAGATATGTTTGCTCAAATGTCTTACACAGACACTTGCAAGCAGACGATAACGTTGATGTCAACAGGGATGTAAACAGAGTCCAAACTAACTTCAAGACCTGAAGAAGATAGTAGTTAACTATCGAAAATGCACTAGACAGTGTCTTTGTTGTGAAAGTGTGCATTTTTCTGGTGACTTTTGGTCGTTTGCAATCCTATATCTTGTGAATCTTCGACAGCTTATACAAAACATCTGTCTTTGTCAGGCACATAAATGTATTGTCCGCTCACAATTCACATTTGCAAGATATAGGATTGCAAGTGTCTGTGTAAGATATTTGAGCATATATATAGCTGACGTTTTTGAAAAGTGAGTGTGAATCGTGATTGTCGTTTTCCTACTGATATAACTGTTACTAATCTAAAAAAAAAAATGTATTATGCTTAAGATATGTCGTTCTAATTAAGGTTTTAAAAAAGTGGCACAAAAACCTAATTTTTTTATTATTTCAAATTTTAAAAAGCTTCAAGAATCCCAACCCCTACATTCAGCAACCCTTAACTCACTCAATCCCATAACCCCTCCAATACACACACTCGTGTATTTTTGTGTGTTGGGGGAAGGGAAAACGTTTGTCATCGCTACTGCGGCCAGCTAGCCCTAGCACACCCTGAGACACCAGCAAGGACAAGTCGCCAAGAAAGCAAGGACGGCAAGTGCACTCGACTGGTTAAAGGGCTTGGCCTTCCAGCCAAGAGATTCAAAGTTCAAAATGAAAACTTTTACGAAAATTAGATTTAAAAAATATGTCAGCTTCTCCACTGACAACTGCTGCTATAGTGTACGTTTTGGGGTGGAAGTAGTTAGGCATTTTCCAGTTACAAACGTGCATTTTTTGGTTTCTATAAAAGGTAACCTTTTGACTCATTACGACTAAATATGTTCATTAACGAATTTGTCCGTCATGTATCAATAGGCAGCTAAGGACCATGGGTCAACAAACATTAATGTCAAGACCATCATGGATTCGTGGACCAAACAGACGGGCTACCCGGTTGTAGAAGTTACTCGCGACTACACCGCGCAGTCCGCCAAACTCACGCCAACATTATTCTTGATGAATCCAGGAAGTCACGATAAGACCGCAACGTAAGAGTGCTAATATACAGACTTAAAATTTGTTTTTATTTAACAATTTAAATTATGGTGAAAGAAAAATGCTTGACTAAAATTTACAAACCCCATACTTTAACATTCCAGGCAGCCTAAGTGGGAAATCCCTATAACTATCGCTACACAGGCAACACCTGATTTCAACAAGACACAACCAGGATGGTGGATTCATGCAAATGATGGTAAGTGTGTAACTAAATGTATACACTATACCTAAATTGAATGGTAACAGTATAATGTAACAAGTCTACATAGCATACTCGTACACACACAGAAAACTTTTTTTTATCATATATTAAAATATTAGATTTTTTTAAACTTTAAACCAAATTGCTGGGATGCGTCGGGTTGCCCACTGCCGACGATCCCAGGTAAGCACGAAAGGATTGAAACGGGTTGGCTTTTCAATGACCCGCATTAGGCTTTAGGCTTTAGCATTATGCTTTTAACCTAAGGGTCCAGGGTTCGAGTCCCTGTTCGGAGGCCAACTGCTGGATTGCGTCGGGTTGCCCATTGCCGACGATCCCAGGCAAGCACGATAGGACTGAAACGGGTTGGCTTTTCAATGACACGATTTATTGAGGAATCGACATGAATCCATGTCACTGATGGAAGCCATGTTTCTCTTTCTCTCTCGTTGGCTGAGTGCTGTCTGGTGGCGCACGTGCTCATTAAGTTGGTGAGAGCCAACCGGGTGAAGGGTGCAAAGGCTTTGTGGACCTCGCATCTTCACAAAATATTTTTTATTTTTTGAATTAAATACTAGAAGACCAACAAACGATACTTTTGTAAGAAAACTACAATTTTCAAAACAATACTAGACTATTCCATCCATTTAAGATCTTATTAAATAAGAGGAAAATAGTACATCTACTGGTATTGTTAATTATGTTTCATATTGTAACCATGAATTTAACACACCTGTAACATATTTTTCTAGTAGGTCTTAAAAATACTTCAGAGTTTTCCTTTCACACTCACAAGTAACTGTATTAAAATCAATTCCTGCCGTTTAAAAATATTAAAATGTCGTGCTACTGTGCGTCTTCCTGAGCAAGTGGCGACCACTGTGATGCTCTCTTGTAGGATGTAGGAAGCATTTTGGCAACGTGACTGTATGCCCCTGGTGTAGGTTGATTGCAGTACTACCGCATTAGACCTGTCACGTGTTGTAGGCAGCGTCAACGGCAAGTTGGGTTCGTTTGTTGTGACTTGGTTGTAGTAATGGTGGTGTTATGAAAATCTGCCAGATAGCCCTGGTCTGAGTGGTGTACTGCAAATACATCATTGGTGGCATATAGAGCTATTGTGTCTTAAATATTGATGCTGTTTGAGCAGATTTACAAATGGTTGAGTGGATTCTCCAATGTAGTTGACATTGCACTTTGTGCGCTTGATATTTTACACAGTATTAAGGTTTTAAACTTGTTGAGTTGACTTTTTGCATTGACCGTCTGGAAAAAAATGGTGTTTGGTGTGTGGGAGTTTGTGACAGATTTGAAAGGAGGTGGACCACTGTTTGGTTGTCGGTGGTTTGGTTTACTTCACGAGTTATACAGGTGGAGATTGCAGGAGAAGATTAAAGTGTGGACGAACAAAAGTTATAAGATGGTTTCTTGGACATTTGTTAAAGTTGCAAAATGTACTAGGTGTGAGGAATAACTTGTTCTGAGACACTAGTAATATTTTCATTTCAGTTGTGAGAGCATAATACAAAGCATGTTTATTTCCAATTAATAAGTCATTTGTTGTATTTGTATTTCAGAGTCGTTAAACTTGAATCAAGCTGATGGCGTCCCGGGAAAAGATGAGTGGATCATAGTCAACAATCAACAAACTGGATATTATCGAGTCAACTATGACCAGCCAAACTGGAAACTTATTACAGACCAACTAGGAAAAGACTACAAGGTATGATATTTACTGTAACATTTGAGCACGTGCCAATATTTTAATGTCTTAGAAACATTCATAATGGCTGGTCGGCTGGAGGGTTTCATTTTTTTCCGACCGTATTTTGAAACGACATTTGTGAGTAACTCAGTGTCCGACATTAGTTTGTGTCAAGTATAATCAAATTATTAAATAAAAAGAAGAGTGCTATGTTAGACGATGGTGTTCGACAACAATGCGGAAAGACTTCGCTTTATTGCCCTGAAGCCACTCGGGTCTTACCTTATTATTGCTGAACGCCATCGTCTAACATATTTGTACAATATGAATTGATTATATAATGGACGAGTTATTGTTGCAATAATCCGACAGTGTTAGTGCATGTTGCCCAACCATCGTTGAACATATTTGTGCAACAACGATTTGAATTGTTAGTAAACGAGCCATTATTGTGATAGCATAACGAGACATTGTTGGCAGGAATATTCTTTGGGCCAACTCCTTTTTTGAAACTGAAATACCTTATTTGTTCACTTTAATCAATTTTAACTCTTTCCTTTGGGCCTTTCTTCAGCTGCAAGAAATGTTATATTTTGGAAACTTTGACGCGTAAATACCAATACACAAACGTTGGTAGGCTAGATTTACTTACGTTAGTAAGACATCGTTTTCCGAGTTTTGAAGACTCAAAGACCTTTGTTTTCTTACTTACGTAAGTAAGAACCCCACGCCTTCTTTTGCTATGCCTAGAATTCTTTTTTCTTATCTTAAAAATTAATAGTTGTTAATTTAGAGTGTAAAATAGTTTAATAATACTTGATTTAGATTTGAGATACGTAAATATGGACAGCGATTGTATTTTTACTACTTAAGTAAGAACCAAAGACCTTAGTTTTCTTACTTACGTAAGTAAGAACCACAGCCCACACCTTGCTGTGGTTCTTACTAGTGGTAAGACAACGGTTTCATTGTTGCAGCAGTGTGTCTTCATGATATAAATCCACTGCTGCAACAATGGTTCAACAATGAAAGAGTTTTACAAAAGTTCAAACACGACAGTTCGAAAAATTTCTGTTTTTGTCATCAAGCATCCTATATAATTTTACATGGCAAAGCCACCAAGTTACCTACTTTAAAAGGATTACATTAAAAACCCATAAATCGTAAAAAAAAAAAAAAAGGCTCAATTTTCCTTCTCCGAAGAGGCAGAATTATTGCGACGTGCAAGCCTCCACCTGCTCCCTGGGAATTAACCACTTGGCTTGCACTTCGCCATCTCAGAATAAAAATTCCTAACTTTTTCAACCGCTGTAAACGTAGTAATAAGGACGAGTACAGGGAAACAACGGTAAGAGAAAAACATGGCACCGAAAAATTGGAGGGACGGAGGAAGGGTGCAATAAATATCGTCTTACGACATTCGTCTGGTTTTCATAGGCATAGGGAAAAAGAGAGGTGGGAAAAAAGGAAGGGGGTGGGGAGGGCGGCAGGAAGAACACCACGTAGATGATAACATACATTTTAAGTTTTTGCTTTGTCTGGGTGCCCCTAGCAATTGTAAAGGTGAACCCTGCCTCACCCACTTGGAACATCCCTGATGTTATAGACTGTATCCTAAATTATTCTTTGGTTCTTTTTTGTGTTTCAGATAATAAATGTTTTGAATCGAGCTCAGATAGTGGACGATGCGTTGGATCTAGCAAGGTCTGTAGGAGTTGTAATATTTTCTTCATTTTACTTCATAAGTAGCAAATAAGCCTTAACGTAAAGCATTTTGGTACCGTAGGAGGCTGCGGTGGCATACAACTTGTGCCTTTTAGGGAACATTAATGATCTCTGTTCCCTCATGGGGTCGTAGCCTTTGCTTGCTTCTAGAGTACATTTTAACAAACTTTTAGGCACATATTCCTTTTTAGTATATGTTTAATATCTCACAATTATCTAGCTCATAATAATAATCTTTTTCCTCAGTTTTTCAGTAGCATACTTACGTTTTGTACGTCGGTATTTATTTAAGAAAGACATAATGCATGCTCATTTACTACCTTGTTTTTACAGTTGACACATATGCAGAGCAAAAAATAGTAAAATAAAAAAAATTGATTTTGTGTATGCGAGTGAATAACACTATGTAAAGCACGCAGTAATTTGAAATGTCGCACATGTTTAGGCCCTGCGATAAGGATGTTGATCGGAGTCGCAATTAGTCTTTGCGATTAGAGGGATGCAAGACAAAATGTTATTCACTCCGTACGCAACGTATCGTCATTCTGCTCTTTAAATGAATAAACAACGTTGGGGCGAAGGTGTAGCCAATTTGCTAGCTTTTTTTTTCTAATAATAATTAATAATTCATCTTGAATTTTGGGCCGCTTGTCTCCTGGCTCCGGGTGCCTTGCACCCTCCTTAATTCTGGCATTGATATGTTGTACAAATTTCAAAACCTGTCATATCGATCAAATATTTCTATAAACTCATGTGTTGAAAGCTCCTGACCTAGTTAAATTCTTGATGTTGCTACTTTTTTTTTCATATGTAAGAATTCAGTATTTTTATTTGCATTTGGTTTCTAACTTTGCTTTTAGCTTTTTGCATTGAGGAGGTCATCTATACTCATAATCACAAAACTTAGTGCAAATCTAAGATCTACAGTCCAAAACACACCACCAACATGGTGCAACCAGAACACGTGTTGTCGAAAATTCGCAAGTTAGTGAAAGCTTGGACAATTTTGGTTGTGCATTTTGGACTGTGGAACTTAGCCTTTCAGTAAGTTTTTGTGATCATGAGTATCAACCATAGTAAAACAGCTGAACTTTCAGTTTTTCAAATCTATACTCACCAATTGTATACCGAGTTTTAATAAATGAACTTTGATAAGCACGACTGTTCAATTTAACTGAACTTCGCCATAAATCTGAAATTCCTGAGCTAAGACTTATTTTACACTTTCAAATTGAAAAACAAAAATGTTCTTCTTCGTAGGGCTGGTGAACTGAACTATACGATAGCATTGGGTGTAGTAGGTTACCTGGAGAATGAGACAGAATATGTTCCATGGGACACAGCTTTATCTGACTTGGGTTATTTGGATTCAATGCTCAGTCGGACAAAAGTATATGGAAAGTGGCAGGTACGCATAAGTCCAATCATGTTACTTTTGGGGGGAGGGACCCATAGAGTTCGCCACAGAAAGTAGTGATAACAGAGCCAAAATGGCTGACACCAAGTTTGATATCACTACTTTCTATGGTGAACTCTTAATGGGTCTCTTCACCCTTTTGGTTGTTTTATGGATTTGCATTAATGAAAGTATTGGTTGTGAGCTGCTTAGGAAAAAATAATTGTAAATCGTTTCTTAAAGAGCCTAAAGAAAAAACTTTGGCATAAATAATGGTCGGTAATTAAATTATATTTCCAATGAAGTGACCGTTGTCTCATATTTGATTGCAGAACAGAAACAAGTGAACACAATGAGTTAGTTTCGTTTTGTTTATTTATTTTAGATGCCCCAAAACGAAACTTGTTAAGGACTCCCGCCAAGCTTTTCAGCCATGTGAAGTCATGATATCAAACGCCAAGTCCTTTAGCAAGCTAATCCCACCGAGTAATAGTTCGAAGGTTAAATGAAATATATGAAAATTGCTTACTGCGCAATTTTCAATTATTTCATTTAATGTTTGAAGTCTTAGTAGTTGGGATTAGCTTGGTGAAAGAGCTTGACGCATGATATTACGACCTCACACGGCCTTAAAGCTTTGGCGGGAATCGTTAACAAGTTTTGTTTTTTGGTAGATCTCGGATCTTTGTGGTCCAAATTGATGAAATCCATTTGTTTTTCTTAACAATTATAAGACGGAAACACCAATCTAGTTTTCTAGTCTATTTCATTTTTATTTTGTTGGCTTTTGTTCCATCTTGAGACAGCAGTCACCTTTATTCACACGATTAGTATTTCTTATTACTACTGCAGTGTCTCCTTGCAAACACATAGATTTATTTGATGTTAAGTGTACTGGTATTTGCTGATTAACATTCTTTGCTGTTGTCATTGTTTAATGTTTTGTGTTGTTATGAAACATTGTTTAAGGAGATTTAATATCAAACAAGCAGACGTTTCTGCTCTTTCGCTTGCTGAAACCGTGTTCGTTTCGCCCTTGTCGCTTAAGGAGATGCTTGTGCAAACGAAACTACCTATTAGTAGGGTAAATATATGTAGCTTTTTCACTGAACCCCTAACAAATTGCAAGAAAACGTTTGGAACATTACCAGACGTTTTAGAGAAGAAGAAATATCGGGTAAAGGATGGTGGCAACCCGAGGATTCGATCCGGGCAACCTCCGATCATCGTAGGAGGCGAAAGAATATCCTGAATTGGCCGGAATAGTTCCCATAGCCGTTGAAGGGGCATAGTATCCTCTCATGCTACCCTGGCCGGCAGGCCTGGCGGGGACTTTGAAGGTCCCCTTTCCAGTGGTTCGACCAGATCCGGAACCTCCAGCAACCAGGCTGAGCTCTCTCAGCGCTCAGCCACGACGGTATTGCTGTAGATTATTACGTTTAATGTAAAATTAACTAGCTTACATTCTTCTTCATTTCAGGATTCAAAATAAGTGCCAATCAGCGTACCTGTCCCTTATGTCAGAAGGGCTTGGGATCTGAAGATGAAGTCGAAATTGGATTGAGAGGAGCTCAAAGCATCAATAATATAAGTGTTGAGCGAGGTGATAACATCGTTGTAACAGTTGGAACTACAGTACACATGTCTAGTCGTTTGAAGTACGCTAACAAACGAAACTACCTATTAGTAGGGTAAATATATGTATATTTTTCACTCAACCCCTACCCCATTGCAAGTTAAAAAGAGATACGTGTGAAAGTACAGTATCCGTCAATAGAACTGTGCGCAGCTCTCTCGGGCAGTACGACAGTAAATTAGACTGTTTCGTCTGCGGGAATAAATTTGTTACAAGCAAAGTCAGTGCCAATTACAAAGACTATAATTATGTTAGAATTGATAACTTTGTGAAAAAGATAAAGGAACAATGTATGGAGCTCCTCTCAATCCAATCTCAACTTCGTCTTCAGATTCCAACCCTTTCTGACATAAAGGACAGGTACGCTGATCAGCACTAACTTTTAAGGCTGTGCAGATACCAATACTAGTACCGGGACCGGCTGCAGGAAACACTGGTATCGGTATCGGACCGGCACCGGGTTAACAAGTACCGGAAAAGTACCGGGGTCAGCTTGTTTTTTCCAGAATCGGCATTTTCGTACATTAATAACAATGGCGTATTGTTCCCAACACTACTAAACATTAAGCAACTTTTAAATAAATAATCTTCTAGGTTTTAATCTCGTTGAGCTGTAAAGTGTTAGCAAACAATTCCTTTGTAAAAGTAATAATGTTTGTTACACCATAAATTACTGATGTATCGACATGTTCTGTATTCTTTATTAAATTATCATTTGACATCGGCACCGGCTTGGTATTGGCATCGGCACAGTATCGGCAAATGACCAATAGCATCGGTACTGGGATCGGAACCGGGTAAACAAGCATCGGTATCGAACCGGTATGGGGAAAAGTGGCACCGGCACAGCCTTACTAATTTTTGATCCTGAAATTTAAAAATAGCTTACCTTTTTTAAACGTAATAGTTAGTTTTACATCAAACGTAATATTCTACAGCAATACCATCATGGCTGAGCAGTGAGAGAGCTCATCCTGGTTTCTGGAGGTTTGCGGATCTGGTCGAACCCCTGGAAATGGGACTTTGGTAAAGTCCCCGCCAGGACTGCCAGCCAGGTAAGCGTAAGAGTCTGCCATGGTCCTTCAGTGACTATGGGAATTATTTAAGCCAATCCTTGACAATCTTTCGCCTCCTACAAAAATCGGAGGTTGCCCGGATTGAATCCCCGGGTTGGCACCAACCTTTACCAGATATTCCTTCTTCTCTAAAAGGTCTGGTAATATTCAAAATTAAGCCGGTTCAGCTACATGAGCAATAAATTGCTTTGCTGACTTAAATCTCAAACGAAATTAATTAAAAGGAAAAATAAAGTTCCAATTAATGACTTTCGCCACCTTCGTCCCAAGATGGCGGAGATGCGCTGGATGCAAATGGGTGTAACTCGAAAACGGTTCAGTTTACATGAAAAATTGTATGTACATTTCCTTTAAGAAATTTAATTATCTTTAACTTTGCTCCCTTGAAATTTTCGCGTAGATGTATCCGTTCAGGAGATAAATTGGAAAAACCTAAATTTGGCGCTATTTCTGCTAGGTAGCTAATAAGATTTTTCCCATGTTAAATCCCATAGACTCTTTGCT
The DNA here is from genome assembly GCA_023313725.1 of Lithobius niger. NCBI lineage: Eukaryota > Metazoa > Arthropoda > Chilopoda > Lithobiomorpha > Lithobiidae > Lithobius > Lithobius niger. The sequence goes on along the minus strand of JAHWFP010212258.1, from coordinate 48,483 downwards.
CATGGCCAGCGCAAAATTGAGACGTCCTATGTAGTTGAACTTTTGCACACGGATGCATGGTGATCTGAGCATGGTCCTTTTGTTGGTTTGGGGGTTGTACAAGTCAGGACAAATACGTGGGAGGGTTTTGAAATTCGCCACCAAGGCATTTAAATTTCGTTTCTTTTCCAAGTTGCAACCAAAAATGTCAAGCAACAATGGCTTGAACAAACAACACTGGTCCTTAGATGATTGTAAAAGTCTGGACGAACTCAAAACTGAACTGTAACGAAGGACAAAATAAGGAAACCTGAACGTTGCCGTGGACTGCGTAAGAATAAAGGGATGCACGTTAGATGATGGTTACGCAAAATACGAGCATCCATGAGCAAGCGTGGTTTTTGCTAATAACCAAAAAATAAAACGCTTCACGTTCTGCTGTTTTAGTAACGGGGGTTCTGCTTGAATAAATCTGAACGAAGAAACAAACGAAAAAAATTCTCAATTTTTGCTGATGTAACGGCTAATTATTTTTATTTGTAGATATAAAATGCCTCCAAAAAGAAAGTTAGAGCGGAATATAAGATGGTGCGCTGACTTTTTGTATTTCACAGTCGTAAGTTACATGTGTCTATCAACTGCAAGCAACTAAAAGCATAGCTTGTCACGTCCATAATAAATCCTAATGCTGCCGAAATCTTGAAAAAGTAAAGGGAAGGTTCAACGATAAACAAAACAACTAAAGGGCATGCGCTGACTGAGTGAGCGAAGCGAACTAATTCAGCGATGGTTAGCCAGTGTCTGCAAAAATGGGATTGAAGAAACGTAAGCATGTGAAGAATGCTCGTACAATAAACTAAACCATGTCAATTTGGCTAATCGAACGGCTAATTGGCAATGCTAAATATGAAAATTATCAATGTGAAAATTTATAGATATCAAATTCCTCCAGAAAAAAGTACAAATGAAAATAAGACGGTGTAACCGTTTGTACGTTCAGTCCTATGAAAGTTGTAATATCCACCCAAAACCAAAACTGGTAGAAAAACCCGCCAAGTTTCCAAAAATGATCGGCCTTTGAAGGTAGTGATATCATTCCACCAGGGAAAGGCCGCCAAGGTTAATCCTATTAGCCAAGTCAATCGCACCGAATAATACTTTGGACGTTGAATGAAAACTTAAAGGTTGCCACCGCTAGTATCAATCTTCTAGTTTTCATTTAACTTTCGAACTATTAGTATGTGCGATTAACTTGGCTAATAGGATTAACCCTGGCGGCCTTTCCCTTGTGGAATGATATCACTATCTTCAAAGGCCGATCGTTTTTAGAAACTTAGCGGGTTTTTTTTTACCAGTTTTGGTTTGGGTGGATTTACCCTATAGATACACAAACCAAAATACTTTTTCTTCAGTCTACGTCTTGTAGCACGCGTTTGCTGATTGGCATTGTTCTATAATAACAATGTTTAAAACTATGTAAAACAATTAATTTGGTCGTTTAGAGTTCCCTTACCCCTGAACCACTTGACCAATAGAAGAGGCCTGTGGAAAACGGCACATCTCCAGAGCAATACCTGTAAAATGAGCTCAGCTTTATTCACTGCATGGAAGAATTTTCGTGATACAAGAAATGGCGTTACTAGTAGTGGTAGTAGTAGCCAATAATTAGGCAGATATTACCATTATTCATCTCGTTTTTTCAACAAGAAAACGTTAAGCTGTGTCACTCACAGTGCCTTTTATATTGTCAGGCGACCAAAGTCTCCCATCAATCAAGTTTCAGCCTTTTCTGTCGCCTTGTTATTTATCCTTAGATGGCTGAAAACAGCCAAACTACCTTAGATGTAGAGACACAAAGTGTCTAATGGGCGCTATGCTCATATATATTTAATCTGGATGTTATCGTTTATCTTGGCGAGCTTGATGCAAGTTACATTCCAATACAACCATTTGATTTAATTGTGATAGGGAAACAATAAGTTAACAGAGGCTGCATTGTTACTTGGCCATGGAGGATAATTATTTTGATCGCAGATGGCGTGTTCCCAACATTCACAAAAATAGTATTACAAATGATTGATTGACATTACAATTTTTTGAGTTAAAACCTCCCCCGATGTCAAACCATAAAAGGCACCTATTGGAGTCAAACGGAAACTGGGTGTCAAACTTCAAGTATATCTGTGCATTAAATTATTTGATTGAAATTAGCAGTAATAAGTAGTAACTAGCATGAAATCAACGTTGTTGAGATATCTTTTTTCGTATTAAAATCCTTTGTGTACAGCTCTGAAACAGGACTTTTCTGTTGTCTTCTCGATAAACCGCGGCGATTTACATAATTTCCAAAACTTTCTGTTGTATTTAATATTTAATACCAGAAAACAACAGTTTAATGTTTTGGTAAGAGAAGCAGTAGCTCCTTTGCTCAAACACTGATATGTGTTACAACTACTGATATACATATGTATATATTATACTGTTTGTAAAATCGGGACCTTGGATTCTACGTAGCTTTTGATGGGGTCGAACAACTTAGTATAACGCTTTACCGTGAGAAACCGTGCGAGATTTTTGGAGCCGCATTCGCATATCTCAAACGTGTCTGACGTCTCTGCTCCCATTTTGTGCCATTATACTGATTCTTGCATCTCATTGCCTGTTAAGTTTGCTGATGACTAGACACAAAAGTAGACTGACAAACGAACGAATACTTATCAAACGTAAGTTGCACCGCTCCAATTATTTGAATTGTTTTAAAGTGTATTAAGCTACCAGTCCAATCGACAATGCGACTGAAAATCGCAACGTTTGTTACCAGAAGGAGAGCACACAAGCGATCATCGTAAAAGCATGGCAATGTTTTGGTAGCAACTACGTCAGCTACTCTCATCTTGGGTGATCTGGTAAGAATTTGTCGTTTTGTTTTAATTATGTGTATTTTAACGTTCAGTAAAGATTGAGCAATCAGTCATTTCATAATAATTCATTAATTTCGTTAAAAACTACTGGCTAGTTGAAACAAACCTTTTTTGTTGGTTTCGAAAAACCAAGCGTCGTCTGCTTCGAGGATTGGTTTGGGAGCAAAAACGTCACCAACTGAATCTCGCTTGTGTGTACCTTACCACAGGAAATAGCTGTGCTACAGCTCAGACTCGTTCAACTGAGTGAACCGACCCGGTATATAGTAGAAGGTCCCTGTATAAAATGACTTTACTTAAACAACAACAATTGCACACCAATGAAAGCCAATAATCTGAACTGAATGGTTGAAACACTGGCGTGCTTCATGATATATAGTTGGCAAGGAGTAGGAGGTCTATAATTTCAACTTTGTGAGCAATAACTAGATTTTTTAAATTCAGAACAAAAGCTTCACTTTTTAAAACTATAAAATGCTGCAAAACAGCATTCACACGGGTAGAAAGCTCTTTTGACCGTCACACTACTATGCCCAGAGGCAGAACAGTATCAATTTTTATTTTCCATGTAAAAATTAATCAGTATACAGCTTCAAAGGAAATTTTTTCAAGTCGAAAGTGTTGACTCTTTAACTCACCATTTACAAATGTAAGCCATGTCATATTATTGTAAAACTTTGTTAATGAGTAATGTCGGATTGGCTTGCGAAGAATCCGGGCATCCCCAGGAAGGTCTAACCCTTTCCAATCATACCCTGTTTAAAAGAGACTCAAGGACTTCCCTTATCCTACATGCATTATTTTACCGAATTTATTTTCATCTGCATTTGGACTTTAAACCTCGAGAACGCGAGTGTTCAAATGTCAGTTTGTACAGCATTTAATTATTCTATGAATTTACTTCTCTAGGCCTTTATGACTGAACTAATAACGAAGATATACAATCTACTTGGATTTGAAGATAAAGTTGATTTAGACATTGATACAGATCATCTTAAACAGTAAGTTCCTTAAACTTTATAATCCATTGGATAATTTTTTTTAGGAGCATAAGTCGACAACATCAAGGTGTTAACCAAACTGTCTGAATTGTCAGCAACCTCCCCCCGACTAGAAGCTGGCCACGGGATGAACTCAGTCCAAGCATCTTTATGGGAAACTAACTTGCTTTATTCCTGAAAACACGCATTACTGAAAACAGGTTGGCGGTCGGGAGCCAGCGAACATTCCAAGCACATCTGACTCAATGGAATGGGGCTCACTGCCCAAGGACATCCTTCCTAGCGACGAGGCAGACCTAATGGTGTAAGGTTCGAGTTTTTAAAAAAAAAAACACACTTGAAGCACTATGCACATGACGGGTCAAACAGTACCTTATATTTCGAAGCATTAAAATACGGTTGGCTTCATTTTACGAAGGGCCCCTAGCACAAGACCATTGCTTAGAGTCGTGGTGTCAGCAGATGTAATGGAGGACAAAAGGAAACTACGTCAAACTTCCACATTACATCTGCTGACGCCCCGACTCGAAGCACTGGTCGTGTGCTAGGAGCCCTTCAAAAAATGACCCAACCGTATTTTAATGCTTCGAAATATAAGGTACTGTTGGACCCGTCATGTACGTAGTGCTTCAAATGTGTGTTTTTTAAAATTCGACAACGCATATTTTTAACTCTCTGTAAGGTTTGAGTCACTGATTGAGTGTCGTGATGTCGGGAACCTCCCCTGACTGGGAACTGGCCAAGGATTAACTCAGTCCAAGCATCATTTAGGCAAACCAACTTGGTTTATTTCTGATCAACACACATTACAGAAACCAGGCCGGCGGGCAAGAGCCAGCACACGTGGAGCCAGAGGTGACCCCTGGGAAGATGTGGGAGAGGTTCCAAATTTGAAAATTTGAATTTTTTCTTTTCCTGAAATACGTTCAATTCATGTTCATTTTTCCATTCCATTCTATTCTACTTGATTTCAATCTTTCGTTTACCATTCTTTTCTTTTCAAATTTTTCATTCACCTCGTTTCTGACCTCAATTACGAAAATTCAAACTTCGGATTCTAGGGTGGTTAGAGTGGGAATTGCCGAAACCAAGCTCAGCTGAATATATCTGGAAGTCTAATGTACTTAAAGTCAAAGAACAGATGATTTAGAAGTTTGCAACCCCTTTCTTAAAGGAAATTAGACATCTACTTTGAAAATAATTCAGCATCCACATGATGCACAGTCCTCCCCCGCTCCACCTGTAGGCAAAGGGGAAGGGCAAAGTTTTCCACCAATTGCGAATGTCGCAGATAAAACAAATGAGGAGGGGGAGGTAACTCCTCTTACTAGAAATCCCTCGATAACACCTAAGAAGACCAAAACCCTTTCCTCTGAGTGAGGAGAGGTGGGGTTTTGAAAGGGACAATGGTGAAAAGGGGAACTCTCAGAAAAACACTTCCAAAGCACTGAACAATTTTTTAATCATTAATCATGAATTCAGGTAATCCTGAATCGTGCCAATTTTCCAAATTCCTATGCAAAAGCCAATTTGCCAATTCCCAATTTGCCAATTTGCCAATTCCTATGCAAAAGCCAATTTGCCAATTCCCAATTTGCCAATTTGCCAATTCCTATGCAAAAGCCACAATGCCAATGCAGCTCGGAGACCGATGGAAAGTTTATATCTGTCTGTCGTTAGTGTTACCCTGTCAGAAAAACACCTTCATCTTATGAACGAAAACGTCTTAACAATTTGAAGTAATAATTACCTTGTCGGAGTCAATAAGAGGTGGCAGACATACAACTCAAGGGATTAATAGCCAACTACTTCATTAAAAGGTACAAAGTTAGGTCGTAGTGTTTTGATCAGTGGTTTGTTGATATTCGATTGAAGCATCATCAAGAACGAAGTGAATTTTGCACAAACGTCAAAAAGAACAAAAACAAAGTATTCATAAAATAACGCGAAGACTGTGTTCCAGAAATAAAGATTACCATGAACTGTTCCACGAATGCGACAGGCATAGCGGCCCGATGTTTACTCATCGGTGCGCATAAGCGATATGACCTTAATGATGGCGGACTGCCTGCATTAATAAAGAAACACAGAGCAGTACCACCGGCGTGAGTTAGAGGGAAACACAGAGCAGTGCTACCGTCGGGAGCTAGAAGAACTAAATTGTTGGACAAATAATTAAATTGATTTATTTGGGCATTGAAAAGCATAAAATAAGCGATTTTAGCACCTATTACTGAAGGTTAGTATTTTGCAGATACTAAGAAAGTAAGGAAGCTTTCCTTATGTCTACCGAGACTGCCTGTGAATGATTTCCTGTAGATAGCTAAATAAGTAGCAGTCCACGCTGACTAGTTACCAGTAGTAAGGAAAACTAGCCTCGTTACTGATGAAGTGTTTGTTAAACCTGTTTTTTTTTTTTCATCGAATTCGCACAATATGTTGAAGGCACATTCAATCTGCTGATACAGTCAGCGCTGGAAATAGGAAGATGGCAAGGTGTTAGAAGTAAAGGCATCAGAAGCCAAGACTTTGCTTGAAACTTTATTGAACAACTAAGAAAGCTTGTATTAATACTGATAATATTAAAATTGTGTAAACAATTACAACATGGGGATCTGAACTGAGGCAGTTTAAGAAATTGTGACTGCTGAAAGTGTCGTTTCAAAAATGAATTTTCCCTCCAGTTTGGTCAGTGGTTTTTATGACCCTTCCCCCAGAATTTCCTCCCACCCAGCAAAATAATGGCGGGATCCCTCGTGGTGGAAGACCAGAGCTACTGGAAACTTGGGTGACACAAAAGGCGTAGAGAAAATGTCAAGTAGAAACTGAGCCAGAGTTTCACTCTAAGGAAATCTCATGGGATTTTCCAAAACATAAAAAAAATCCTCAAGTGGTGGGGAGTCAGAACGGATATGAATCACGAGCAGTGCGGATTAGCATTACCAGGAAGAAGTGGTTAGTAAATAACAAGTTTGTTTCCATCCATTTGGTGAAGAAGGGATTGAGATTGTCCTTGGTGAATATGGCAGAATTTCACCAAACTATTAGCTGCCAAGATGGTATGAATGCAAGTGTCTGTATGGCAAACGCTCTGTAGTCACTGAAATTCTGCTAAAAGTAGCTGTTTGCGGCAAACCAGAAATTCTCATTAAGAACGATTACGCTTTTCAGAAATTGTAGCTTAATAATTATGTGTTTCTGACAAGATAAGGCCAGCAATGTCTACACTAGAATCTTTACAATGTTTCCGTGGGGATCTCTGCTTCCATGGAAAATCTTTACAGTGGTTCTGTGCAATGCCATTGACTTATGTTTTACAAAATCTTATGGTATTTTAGCCGTGGAGCTTACGGGACTAATTATATAGGATGCCTTTCCTAACATGAATTCTGCAACAAAAATAAAATGCAAAAATGGAACCTCACATTGGCAATAAAAATGTTTCTGTTCAAAATATGAACTAAACCAAATGGAGTAAAAAAAACATATGACCGAAAATTGTTTTCTATTGACCAGAGTTCAGATTCATAGTTTTTTTTATACACTGTTATGCCATTGGGTATTTTCTGCTATGCATAGTCTTATCAGTTATAAAGTTAAAAGATGAGTATTTACTCAAATTATAGTTTCTATTGCCCTTCGGAAACATAGATTACCTGTGTTTTTGTTGCATTTTTCCCTGAAGGATACTCTCTCGCTGGAGGTTTCTTCGAATCTTCGCTAGATGGCCAGCTGCGCAACCCGGTCTGCGCATGCGCATGCGCGACATCTCTTATAAAAGCGACTCGGTGATTCCCGCTTGCCATCTTTTTTCCCTCCACCGCATCGAACGGACACTTCGCTCCAGCTTCGCCTTCGCCTACGCCTTCTCCCTTGCCTGCGCCCTCACCTGCGCCTTCGCCTTCGCCCTTTTTGGAAAGTCCAAGCCTGCTGTCTTTGCCCTCGGTTCATCACCGTAGCTGAGGGCAAGATCCAGATCTCCGGCCAAGCCTTCATCCAGGACTGCGCCTTTGCCCGCCAACCCTACGCCTCCTGATCCGGAATTTTTTAGTGGATGCTTCACCTTCGCCTTCGCCTATGCCACGGCTGCTTCGCCCTACCTGGATTCATGCCTGCTGTTTCTCGGACTTCCTACCCGGCCTACGCCGTCGTCCGACCGCAGCTGCATCCTTGCCTACCTGACAACCATGGGAACAGGCTCGTCTCTTACACTTCGCCTGCCGGCACTTGGCCTTCCTGCCGCTTCGCTTCAGACCTCACCGCTTCAAGGCACGGCTGACCTCACCCCCATGAACGGAACTCCCCCCCACCCCCCGACCACCTAATGGAACAAGCAAACTGGCTTCTCTTCCCACCACCTTCGCCGTCTTCCTGACCGGCTTCGTACCAAACTTGGCTACATTGACACCCGCCTCTACAGCCCTCAACTTGGTTTTGCCTACACCTTAGCTTAGCTTCGCCTTTGCCCTCAACTGTGCTTCGCCTTCACCCGCGCCCCCCCCCCCCCCCCCCTCGCCCAGGGTCCCAGTCACTTTTCAACGCATATATCCCCGGCTGACCACTTCGCCTCGTCATGCACGGCTCGCTCACGGCTCCCGCCGGGAAAGATTAGGCCCCGTCCGCAATCTCTTCCATGAAAACCAAGACTAACATCACCTTCTTTTCAAACGAAGACGGAAAATTTCTTCCATTTCCAGACAGCTCCTCCTCTGAAGAACAAAGAATTCGTGTACAATGTTTTTCATGCATGCAAACACCAAAAATCACCATAACCTGAAGCAGATCTCAACAACTCAAGACAATCTTCAACTTCACGAACGCTCATCAACTAAAACCAAGCCAAAAGAAAAAAAAAAGTCAAGCCAAGTCAAGACAAGCACATTATCACGACCTTCGAAGCCACAGCTTAGACACCTTGTCTCAAGCAACTAGTCTGATCCGGAACACACAAGTCAGGCTAACATCACAAACAGCAAGACAATCTGTACCTTGTCTAACACATGACTAGCAATGCCCAAAGTCTTCACAAGCAAGAGAACAAAAAAGCAAACAAGAAAATAAGCAAGCAAGCAAACAAACAAGCAAACAAACATGCAAACAACCAAGCAATCAAGCAAGCATGTGAGGAAGCAAACACGCAAAGAAACAAGCGAACAAAAAACCAAACAACCAAGCAAGAAAACAAGCAAACAAGCAAGCCTAAGCCAAGAATCAAATAGCTTGTCCCGAACATCATCCTCAACTCAAGCATAAAGCTAAAAGTCAAGCCACCCCTCGTCTCATTTGGAATTCACATTCACGTTATGCTTGTAATTTCAAGGGACAGAAGCCAAGAATCAAACAGCTTGTCTACGACAGCTTGTCTCGTCCACCATCCATTCCTCACGCATAAATTCAAAGTCAAGACGTCCGTCGTCATCTCGTACCGCTTGAAAATCACACTCACGTCATGAGTGAAGTTTCAAATAATTGAGACCAAGAATCAGACAGCTCATTGAGGACAGCTCTTCACCACCACCTGAAGATCAAGACGATTATCATCGTCGTCTCGTCTCATTCGTAACTCACGCTCACGCCATGAGTGAAACCACCAGCTACTGAAACCAAGATTAATTCTACAAGCCCCCCCCCCCCCCCCCAAAAAAAGGCCGGTCTCTCCCGTGATCCAAAGAACCTGAAAATCAGTACCACCATCGTCTCATCTCATTCACAACTCCCTCGCACGTTATGAGTGAAGTTTTCAAGCAATTAAAACAAGAATCAGACAGCTTGTCCCAAGACAGCTCCTCTCGATCGTCATCCAAGATCAAGACACCCATCACGGCCTCGCCCCACTTGTGTTGTCACACTCACATGACGAGGGAATTTCCAAGCAACTAAGGTTAAGAATCGGACTGCCACTCCCCACCGAGATCAACGAATCTCGCAATAACCTGAAGACAAAGAAACAACCGTCATCATATTGGAACAATCACAGAAAGCTCCAAGCACCGAAAAAAAAAAAAGCTGAACAACAAGACAACTGTCCCGCATAACCTTCTCATCTCGTCTTAACTGTTACTCCGATTTATCTCAGCCCAATCCAGAACACTCCAGCATTAATACAACGGATGATTTGACAAAGACGTGACAACTTGTCCCGGATAACTTCTCCTAGCCATGATCCACAAGTCATGCTTCATCCTGAAAATCAAAATGCGATCATCGTCTCGTCTCATTCGTCACTTACTCTCACGTTCTGAATGAATTTTCAAGTAATTAAAGCCAAGAAGTCAAGATCACACATCAATCAGAAAGTCAAGTCGGTCATTGTCATCTCACCTCGTTCGTGACTCAAACCCAAGTTATGAGGAAAGTTACAAACAACTGAAGCCAAGAATCAGAAAATTTGTCTTGACCACGATTCACAAATCTCGCATACACCCAAGAACCAAGACAGCCATTATTATCCACACGATTCCTGACAAACACCCACCCAATGACGGAAGCCTCAAGAAGTCGAGGCCCAAATCAGACAGCTTGTCTCGGACAGCTTGTCTCCAACGGCACTTCAAAATACACATCATTCTGAAGACGAGACAATCGTCATCCACGTCGAACACTCACATCAACATGACCAACTAACTCAGCTGACCTCAATCAACCGACCTCAAACTTGATCAACCTCACACATCAAACAGAAGAGCAAGACAAACGTTGTCATCCAGTTTCACCATGAACTCACAATCACGTCACACGTGACAACACATGCTTCACTACAGGTCTCTAACAACTTGTCCGGAACTAGTCGTCAAAAACAAATGCACCCGCCTCCTCCAATTACACCATCAACACCAGTTCTCCCATGGCAAAGGGTTATTATTCAAACCTCTTACAACAAACCCTCAAGCCTCTTACAACAGGCCTTCAAGCCTCTAACAACTTTCCAACGAATTCAGGATTCCAGAACCAGTCTAACAGAACATCATGAACCCCATCACCAACATTTCAACAATATTTCGACTGATCGCTCTGATTGAACCTGACAGGGACCCCATGTTCACCCTAGACTCCCCAACGAAAGCACTGCAGAATCGCCGCAACATTGCATCCTCCAACGTCTTAACTCTATTAAGGAAACATCTATTAAGGAACCACTTCCAAGTCAAACCAAGTAAACCGCAAGCCTTCACAATCATCTGACAAGCCCAAACCATGAGCATCACTGCCGTTGAACCTGAAGGCTTTTCCAACCAACACAGGCCTCATGGTACCAAATCAAACATCTGGTATCTCGCAAGAGTCACAAACCAACTCTTCCTAACCGCTCAAGTTTTTTCCCCAGCGTAACCCTTACGACGATGTCAGCCTCATGGACCAAAACTGTCATCGACAATACCAAAGAAGACATCAAAAAAAGACCATCAAACATCAATACATGATCTATGTCCGACACCGGCACACGAGACCTCCCACATAAACATCGCAGTCTCAGACGTCTTGGAAGCCGCGTCATGGGAAAGTAAAACAATCCCTCACAAACCGCTTTCCTCGTGAACACGAGAAAACCAAAAAAAAAAACAAAAAAAATGGATAACACTCTCCAGTATCCACAATCACTGCCAGATGTGTCATCCAATCCCCCCCGCCCTTGAGCACTGAAAACATCCGATGTCTTGAAGCAGAAGTTTTGAAACAGATGCCTTGAAGCAGATGTCCTGAAGCTGAAGCAAGACTCATCTTAAACTTTCAACCCTCCTTCTAAACCTCGACTTCGACTGCCATAACTCCTAAGCTTTCAAAAGTGCGAAAATCTCTGATTTTTTTTTTTGGGGGGGGGGAGCCAGCTTGCAGCCCTAGGGCAACCCGTCAGGTGGACCCCTCCACCAGAGTTGACGAGGTCTGTTGAATGCAACAAAAACACAGGTAATCTATCTTTCCGAAGGGCAATAGAAACATCAAAATTCCAGGATACCTGGTTAATTTTTGTTTCTATTGCCTATTGAAAAATACATTACCCAATTATTAGCATTCTCTTTCTCCTAATGCTGTTTCAACTAGAGATAAAACAAGTTCTTCCGGTCCGCTAGGCTACTGTGCAGATCCACTGCGCAGCCTCCATTGCATATATAGTCGAAGCGGAGCGACAGAGCTCACCTTTTCGACTCCTCTACCCTGCCCAAATGGCCACGAGAGGGGAGGAGGACGGGAAGCCGGGTAATTTATTTTTCAATAGGCAATAGAAACAAAAATTAACCAGGTATCCTGGAATTTTGATGTTTCTACTTGCCGTGAAAATACATTACCCAATTATTAGCATTCCCACAGACTTCGTCAAGGCGGCAGGCGTCATTTGACCGGAGTCCCCTTAGCTAGCTGCGGCCCCTGTAATGCAGGGTTAGTTTACAGTGCGTCCAACGGTCAGAGTACTCGGTGGGCGGCAATAATTGGCCCAACACGGTAAAAACCGTCGGCATGGTGAGACATGTCCCGGAGGTAGTGGGATGTAAAGACGGTAGGATGGTGCCAAGATGCGGATTCCATAATGTCGGTAATGGAAATGTTGCTAAAGTGCGCCAAGGACGTGGAGATGGCACGAAGCTCATGCGCCGTGACTTTAATATTTTCCGTGACGCAATTGATGTCTATGGCTTCGTAGGCTTGTAGGACGACGGTTTTAATCCACGAAGCAATCATTCGTGCCGAAGTGGTCCCAGTCTTGCTGCAGTATGGGAGAAAGAGTTGGGTACGACCCCGGCGGATAGCAGAGGATGCCTTTACATAGGAGCGGATGGCCCTAACAGGGCATAAGGATCGTTCTTGGTCATCCCCAAGGATGTAGGATAGGGACGGGATGATGAACGGATGGGAACGTTCAGTCGGCTTCTGGGTTTTTGCTCGGAAGGAAGTAGCAGGCGTAAGTGTGACGCCCCGAAAGTCAGGTAAAAAGAAGCAGTCACGTTCCCGTGCGTACAGAATTTCACCGCAACGAAGACAGGCGGCAAGGGCCACAAGAAAAACAGTTTTCCTGGTAAGATGGCTAAGGCACGCAGAAGCCATCGGCTCATATGGGGAAGCCATTAGTGCCGTGAGGACAACGGATAGATCCCAGTCTGGGAATCGCTTGTGGATCCGCGGGCGATCTAACTGAAAGGAGTGGATAAGCGAAGAGATCCGGTAATCCGTAAGGAGAGCAGCATTCCCGGCTGCTTTGAAGACGGCATTAAGTGCTGAACGGTACACCAGGACGGTGGATCCGCGTAAACCCTCCTTGAATAAGGAGGTTAGGAACCGGAGGAGATCGTGCAGAGGCGGATAGAGTGGATCGACTTGTTGTGAGATACACCAATGAAACCACTTTTTCCAGTGGCAATCGTAGACTTTCGTAGTGGAGGATCGCACGGCTCGGGAGGCAATGCGGGAGGCCTCATCCTCAAGAATGCCTGTTGAGCGGAGCAGCCGGACGATAGTAGCCACCCGTGAAGCTGAAGCGAGGATAGGTTCGGATGGAGTAACCGCTCCCGGCCTTGGGAGAGAAGATCCCGCCACGGCGGTAACCGGCACGGGGGGGGGGGGCAATGAGGGATAGAAGTAGAGGGAACCAAGCTGCGGACGGCCAGTTCGGTGCTATTGGCAGAAATCGTCCGGAGCAGTTGGCAATCTTGCGGAGGACTAGCGGCAGAAGTCGAGGCGGGGGAAAGGCGTAAGCATGGAGGTGTTTCCAATCCAAAGTGAGGGCGTCCACTGCCCAAGCTCAGGGATTCGGCAGGGAACTAACGAACAGGGGAAGTCTGTTGTTGAACCTCGTGGCGAAGAGATCTATCGTTGGTCGATGCCACAAGTGGAAGAGTGTGTGGCATACGGACGGATGGAGCGCCCATTCGCTGTTCGGAGGTTTCCTGCGAGAGAGGGAGTCGGCAATAACACTGGGGGACCCAGGACTGTGGAGTGGCAGGAGGTGAATATGGGAGAGGATGCAGAGGCGGAAGATTTCGGACGTGATGTGGTGGAGAGAGTGGGAACGAGTCCCCCCGCATCTGCGGAGGTAAGCTACAGCTGTTGTATTGTCGATGTGGTCTGGACAGTTTTGGAGGATAGGAAGCTTTGAAAATGGCGAAGGCCCTGAAGGACCGCGCAAAGTTCCAGGAGGTTGATATGCTCGTCGGTATTCGCCGGCCATAGACCGGAGGCTGTGAGGTTGCCAGCCCAGCTGAGAGGCATCCATGAATAGGAGAAGGTCGGGGAACGGCTCGTGAAGAGGAACGGTCGTGGTTAAGTTTGTGACACCATCCACCAAAGGAAGGTTGTTGTTGGGAAGGAAGAGTCCCAGATCTGAGGGGACATCTTGAGAGCAAGGTTGGAGTCCCCCCCCCCCAGTGTGTCAGACGGTAGTGATGGAGGGGACGAGCCATCCACCTGCCGTAGGGGACTAGATCCGCAGAAGAGTCGATTGTCCCGATGGCAGAAGCAAGGTCCTGGAAAGTGTGCCGTGACCGCCACAGGAACTGTTGAGAGGTTAGCTGGTGAGATTGAATCCGGTCCGGTGACTGGGCGAATGTCCCGCGGACGAGGTCGAACGATACTCCGAGGAAGATGAAGTGTTGAGCCGGCACAAGACGGAATTTTGGGAGATTGATACTGAAGCCCAGCCGGTGAAAAAGTAACACGACGGTGCGTAGGTGGTCCAGCAAGCCTGAGGAAGATTGATGAGGGAGGAGACAGTCGTCGAGGAAAGCGTGGAAGCGGATACCTTGCTGGTGGAGGTGTGCTAAGACCGGACGAAGGACACAAGTGAAGATCCTCGGGGCTGCGTTGAGTCCGAACGGTATACAGAGGTATTCGTATACAGTGTTGTCGAGGACGAAACGAAATAGGTGGCGGACAGTCACATGTAGGGGAATGTGTAGGTAGGCGTCGGCCAGGTCAAGTGACACCGTCCAGTTGCGAGGACAAAGGGACTCGCGGATAGAGGACACGGTCTCCATCTGGAAATGCGGATTGTCTATAAATTGGTTGAGAGGCTTGAGATTGAATATCAGTCGAGTCCCCCCGGCTTTTTTGTCGCACAAAAAAATGTCGCTGTAAAACCCCGGTGAGACCCCGGGGGGGGGGGGGGGGGGGTGGACTATTCGCGGATAGCGTCTTTTTGAAGCAGGGACAGAATTTCTAAACGCAAAGGGCTGGAGGGAGAGGACTGGCGATCCCACGGCGGATCGCCTGTTGGGGGAGGAACAAAGAACCATGGCTTGAAGCCTTCTGTCACGATTGCACGAAGCACGGAGTCGATGGTAAGCGCATGCCAAGCTCTGGTATAGAACCGAAGACGACCCCCTACAGCTTGTAGGGGAGGATGAGTGTCAATAGGATCTACGGGTGCGTCGTTTAGAATGACTTCCGGAATTGGAGGATGAGTGGCCCAGGGTGTGTCCTCGTTCGCGGCCCTGGGGTTTGTATGGAAAGGGCGAAGCGGATCGAGGAGCAGGAAGAGGCGGATGATCACTAGCCTTGACATCACGGGGTGGACCCAGCGGAGCGTCCGTTTTGGGATGAGCGGAGGAGGGACGAGTAGAGTTCCGAGACTTAGCGAATCGTGGCTTCCGTGATATGTCCAAGTGCGGTGCCACCTTTGGGATAAGACCTCGAAAGAGACAGTCAGTCTCATGGATTGGTTGATTGCGGAGGAGATGGCGGGTGGATGCATGGAGGTTCGGTGCAGTGTTCAAAGCAACGGGTGAACCAGTTAAGTGCATGGTAGGTAGCAAAGCATCCTTTGCGAAATACTTGATTAATGAGAAAGGTGAGCTGACGGGTATCCTCAGGCGGATCAGAGTAGAGCCGCTCGTACATTGCGTTGGCTGCTGTGCAGAGAACATCCGCTTGGGAAGCGGCGCGAAGACCAAGGCGGAGGATACGGTCGTTATCCCGCAGAACAAAAACTGGAACTGAAGCTCATCGAGGGAGATAAAGGGAGGATCCGAAATCCAACTTTGTATCCGCTGTTAAAAACTCGGACCGAGGATAGTTATCAAAGTTGAGAGGCTTGCCGGTGCCATCCCCAACGGGACAAAAGAAGTAATTTTCTCGGCCGGGGCGCGGAGGAGGATGATCCTTGTCTAATTCCAGAGGGGACCCATTACCTAAAAGGATCCCACCGTTCCGAAGAAGGGTAGTGAGCAATGTCGTGGATTGTCCAAGGAGAGGTAGTTGAAGGGATGGTTGGTCGCGAAGGCCAAAGCCATAACCCGTGGCTAGTCCCCTATTTTTGACTGCATCCGGGGCGGACGCGGAAGGCTTATATAAAAAGCAATCGGGGATAATCTCTTCTACTGTTCATAGCAAGTCAGCTAGCGGAATCTCGGAAGGATCTGGATCATTGGGAAACGGCGGTTCGGGTAGACCGAAGTCCGAAGGATCTGGTGAGTAATGCGGATCCTGCCCGTCTGGCGGGGAGGATGGAGGTGGAGGCGGTGGACGATGCGGCGGATCAGTAGAGGATGGACCGGCGGATTCCCGGGAACAGTGACGCTTGGGGAGCGAAGCCAGATAAGCCGAGGTGTAGTGGGGTTCTTTCCGCTTGAAAGTCTGCAGCGAGGCATCCATGAGGGAATGGACTTGCGAAGGGGTAAGCGGATCCTCAGTCCGTCTGGAGGTATGAGAGGATCGAGAAGAAAGGTCTAGTGGTAGAGCGGACGCGGATGAGGCGTGTTTAGCCGCCGCTTTCCGTGCCTTGATCTGCAGTTTCAAGCGTGCGTATCGCTCCTTAGTGCGAGCAAGTTCTGAGGATAAGGATCGTATGTCCGAAGCTGGTGGAGGTTGGCCGCACGGGATAGGGGACGTGGCAGTCGTATTACAGAGCGGAGGAAAGGATTCCGACAAAAGCGGATTGGGAGGTGGAGGCTCCAACATATCTTATTCTGTAGAGATTTCGAGGACCTCAGTGTTCTCGAAGGATGGGGGAACAGGCGACGCGGACGAACGAGGAAGGGGGGATTCCCTCGGCGTCCCCTTTGCTCGTGGCATCCTCAAGGCGGATGCGGAGGAGGATACGGATAGCTAGTGCGGGAACGGACGGTAAGCACAGCGTCTTTCCGGAATTGAACAGCGTGGTTGCTAGAGAAGAAAAGGTGAGCTCTGTCGCTCCGCTTCGACTATATATGCAATGGAGGCTGCGCAGTGGATCTGTGCAGTAGCCTAGTGGACCGGAAAACCTTGTTTTATCTCTAGTTGAAACAGCATTAGGAGAAGGAGAATGCTAATAATTGGGTAATGTATTTTTCACGGCAAGTAGAAAGAGTATTTTACCGGCCCTCCTGCCTGGCCAGCTGAAAATTGTTTCTATTGCCCGGAGGAAACATACATTACCTGTGCCCGCCCTACCTCCCCTCTTGTGTCACCACCTGACTGAACGAGAGGGTAAAAAAAGATGGCAGGCGGGAATCGCCGAGCAGCTTTTATAAGAGGGGTCGCGCATGCGCATGCGCAGACCAGGTTGCGCAGCTGGCCATCTAGTGAAGATTTGAAGAAACCTCCAGCGAGAGAGCATCCTTCAGGGAAGAATGCAACAAAAACACAAGTAATGTAAGTTTCCTTCAGGCAATAGAAACAATTTTCAGCCGGCCATGCAGGATGGCCGGCAAAATACTCTTTTAAATGATATTTTTTAATAGGTACATGCGCAAAAAAGCTGTATTATCCAATGAAAAAATGTGTATAAAAATGTTTTTTTTTAAACAATTTCAGCCTCCATCGCTCAAAGATTGTAAACTGGGCTTGTAAAATGGGAGTAGCAGACTGTCTTGACAACAGCAAACGATTGTTTGAAGAGTGGAGGACCACAAATGATAGCAGCAAGTAGGTTTTTAAACAAACTTATTTCTGAATTGTGGTACTACAAGGCATTGGAAGGCTAGCAAAACTTACTCTCAGCAGCCACATGAAGGTGGAATGTGTACAATTTAACCATGTATAACAAAAACAAATCTTAATTCATTGCTATTATTGAAAAAGTTCACACACGATACCATGAACTTTGAAGAAATACTGTTCCTCTTCTTCAGAAGCCGTAAACAACGAAAGAAAACACTGGAACGAGTTTTGAACTGTGTTTGTTGCTCAGTATGTAGTGACTGTTTTTATTCGTCTGATCACGGAATTTCCATGAATAATTCTTATGACTATTGTTGAGCTAATGATGTCTTATCACGTTCCCTGAATAATTCTTATAACTATTGTTGAGCTAATGATGTTGTATCATTTTCCCTGAATAATTCTTATATTACTATTGTTGAGCTAATGATGTCTTATCAATTTCGGTTTTGAAAATTACAATCCCAGAAACCTCTTACCTAATTTTATTGTTTTACGGGCACAGAACGCATGTGGAAAATTTGAAATGAATCTCCCAATTGGTTCAAAGACTTATCGTGGCGACTAGACCCAAAAGCCAAATTTTTGGGGTTTGGTGTGATGTGGATGTAAAAATGTGACCACAACATTTTTGATGACCCTTGTCCCCCTTTTAAAACACTAAAAAAAATCTTGACCTACTACTCAAGACCAAAAATGCAATATTAAAGATAAGGCATGAAAAAAAAATATTTGGTTTATGGAAGAGTTTATAAATTGAAGCACCAGACAACCAGGCATTTTATTTTATTCTTTATTTTATTTAACTGACACTTTGTATCGGGTTGGTTGTCCTGCGTTGATCGTAGTAGCGACATAAAATTAGTAGCCATGAGCGACTGAAATTAAGTGGCGCTCAGTCCAAAAAAAAATTAGGGGGAAAGAAAGAAGCAAGGGATGAGGCTTTTCTTAAGCAAATCCCAACATTTTCTTAACTAGGTGGACCCGTGCATGCTGCACGATGATTGAATTTCCCGAACTTAGCTTCCAAGATTGTAAGATTTATTCTCAAGGTGAGAAAAAGAACCCAAATGGGCGTAACCAGATGCCACTAGCAATGGTCCAAAACTAAGGGTTAGAAGATATGCATGAAAGTGACACTAAAAGCAACTACAAATGAGATTAAAACATTTCAATCGCAGAAAGATGAAGAAAAAAAAAGAACAAACTTTTTTCCCTTCTCTTTTTCAAAGTAAAACCAAGACAATGTCTGCCCAAACAGGCCAACAAAAGGCAGATAAGACCTAAATACAAATTTTTTTTAAAACACTGCACGAACCCCCCCAAGATTAACATCCTTCAACGTACGCTTGAACACCACAAGTGACGGGGCAAGCAAAACACCCCAAGGCAACACATTTCAAGGATGAACTACCCGGTTTGAAAAGAAGAACTTAACGACAGTTCAGATTAAAGGGCTCCACAACCAATTTTAGTGGGTGGTCACGAGTGCGATCAGACGATCTGAGTTCAATTTCAAGTAATCAAGTTCAAAGGGGAACACAAATAGGTTCTTTTAATTATTTTGAGTAGTAGCATGGCATAAGTTATTACTGCCCTACCAGTGTTTTGTGGATCGCAAAAGAACTTACAAATTTAGAAAGGTGAGGGGGGGGGGGGGGGGGATAAATGAAACATTTTGTAAAGGTCTGAGGAAGGGGATGTTTTGGAGATATTAAAGTGCGACATTAAGGTTGGACCTTCAGGCAGCTGGTACCTGAATCTGGCCCCGAGGGTCCCTAACGAATTGTGGCCGTAGAGCCTTAGTGACCCAAATCCAGGTCTGTACATCCAAAGTTTTTGAGTTAAAGCAAGCATCCAACACCAAAACAAGCAGCACTCAGTGTCATGTGGATTTTTTAAATTTATAACTAGCAGAGTCGCTCGCTCTGCTCATTTTTTATTTTTATTTATAATGTCACACTGAAAGATTGGTTAACAAAACAAAATACAAAACGCAAATTTAACTGTATGGAATCAATTTTGTAGGATTTCTCCAAACTTGAAGAACATTGTTATCTGCACAGCCATAAAGAATGGTGGCCAAGACGAATGGGATTATGTTTGGAATCAATACTTAACGTCTAATGTTGGCTCAGAAAAAGATGTTCTACTAACAGTTATGTCGTGTTCATCAGAGGCTTGGATTTTGTCAAGGTAAGGTTTAAGGGACAGTCAATTAATATTTAAGGCCGCGGGGGGGGGGGGGGGGGGGGGATTAAGCATGAGACCACCAAAGAACAAGGATGTGAAAATGTGACCACAACTTGTTTGATGATCCTTCACCCCTTTCAAAACACTGAAAAAAACCTTGACTTTCCCCGACTCAAGGTCCGAAAGGCAATATTAAAGATAAGGCACGCAAAAAAAATTATTTGGTTTATGGGCGTATTTACAAATTGAAGCTCCAGGCATTTTATTTTATTATTTATTTTATTTAACCGACATTATTTCTTTGACATGTACATAACTAAAAGCTGAGAGTGCATTTAATCGACCTAAAAATATATAATATTTTGCAAATATGTTATTTGTGATCCAGTATTCAATGTTTTTACTTTTTGTCTAATTACGTCTCGATGCTTTGACCTAGAGGCTTAAAATTTGCATCATTGAAAAGCTCGTTTAGAGCCAGTTAAAATGGTTTAATGCACGGTGGTGACGTCACGCTAAAACATCCCCATGCTAAAAGTGTAGTCGTTATATACGGTTAATGTGAAAACCCACACACGTCACAGTGGGTCTACACAAACCCTGCTCCACCATGTGGCAAATGACCCGACTTTGTAAAATTACTGTACACAACACAAATGCAACCAGCATAAACAGGCACATTTACAACCTGCTACATTTTTCTTTCTAGCCTAACACGGAATAAAAAAAAAAAACTTGCGTACTATGCTAGACCCCCACCACGGAGGAATGGCCCAACCCGGCAATCTTTCGTTCCGACGGTACGAAAACTAGGCTACTGACACTTCCTAAACACACCTAAAAACCTACGAGACTCAAGCGAATAGCGCATTTTATACACTCACCTTATTTAAACTATTAAAGGAGAAAAAAATACAGTTTTACCTTAAACACAAACATCGGTATTACGCAGCGTCTTTCCCCTTCGGTCGGCTTTCATACACAGGAAGCTTCTAACCCCGTTTCTAAACCGGAACTTCCATTCAGGAATTTACATAAGTCGCATGTAAAAAATCTTAAACCCTTGAAACATGTCTTTAAAAAAACTCTAATGACACGATAAAATTAGCTCGACGTCACACCTTAGCATTAAAACACATATCCGTGAGGTGTAGCCTATTTACCGCGGATATTCGCTTGTCTGCTCGAAACGGCTAGTCCAATCTCGGGCGTGGAGGGAAATCAGCACTCGCGCTCGCAGCGCTCGTGCGATTTCCCCCATGCCCTCGATTGGACCAGCCGTTTCTCGCAGACGAGCGAATATCCGCGGTAAATCGGCTACACCTCACGGATATCTCTTACTTATATCACGGCTGTGACATCACGCTAACTCAACGTCATGCTAAATTTCCGTTGGTTAAATCCCGTTAACCAACACCGGAAGTGTGCAGCATCGCAAAAAGTGTGGCTGACGCCCTCCCCTCGACCTATGCATACTCGAGCTGGGCCAATGATCGCAGCCGTTGGTTAAAAACCGATAGCCGCACGCTTCTAACCAATAACTATTACATATTGTAATGTCAAAATCGGTTAAAATAGGGGTAAAAGATGTTTTTTGCCTAGTGGATCAAGATTCAGGTTAAAAATTTTGACCTACGATAATTTGAGGCACCCGCACATGCTTGTAAACCAAACAATTAACTTTGCATGGCCTAAAGTTAGTTTTTATTTATCGTAAAATACCTTTAGCTGGAGGCTAAATATCGTTTATTTACACTCCTATGCCCAAAATCAAACTTGAAAGAAGCTTACATAGCTCACCACCAGATGGCAGTCTGCTTTTCTCCCATCCCAGCAGGCATCACCATCTTACTCTCTATCATTTTGTCGAACAATCCAGTTCGGCGAGAGCGGGGAAGGTAGGTGGGTGCAACTAAAGGTCAGTATTTTAGGATAAGTAAAAACTAATTTTATCTTTCAAATTGCGTTTTCACTTCCTTTTGAAAATACTTCCTCTTAGTTACAGGTTGACTTCGTCCGAATGTACGTGGGTTGAGTATCGGAGCTAAAATGGCCAGATGACACCTGTAATATCTTAACTTTACTTACTACAAAGGTACCCACCTGAGTTAATGCTTCATTCCATCTTGTGCAGGCAGTCTGGCATTTCCTTCGTGCCTACATGACTGCCAGCCATAAAATGCTCATTCATTCACCAATCACTTCACCCACATCTCATGGGTAGTGGCTAACGAACATGGTTCGGCTTCTCCGAGAACAAGCCGTGATCACTTCATCCGAAGGCACTCTGGAGGCATAGGCGCAGGTAGCCGCTAGTGCTCAAAGCTCATGTGCTCGCACCTCAGGAGGTTACTCAATATGCGTTGAACACAGGTCATACACATGCTTTATCACCTCACACGTTTACGATGACAACTTGGCAGCCAAATTGGCCGAGGACTTGGTGAATTAGAATGGTTGATAATGTATAGAATAGGGGGCTTCCTGATCACCACTGACCATATCAGTTGATCTGAATGAGCAAGTGCAGTCTTTTCCAAGAAGAATCTTAGTACCCTAACTGGGAATTACACCTATTCACCACTGGATGGCTCTACCACCGGACTGAGAACCAGGGGCGGACTGGCAATAGTGCCCCAACGGCCATTGGCCGGTGGGCCAACTGGCTGGGGGGGCCACTTGAGTCAAGTTTTTTTTTAGGTTTTATGGTAGTAAAAAAAATTACTACTTCCTTTTTTTTGTGGGAAAAGGTTTTGCCTTTTTGTTATAAAAAAAGTGTGTATGAAAATGGGGGTGGGATGGGGGGAGATAATCGTTGGCTTTATGGTGCCGAAACTCGTCGCATTCATTTCTAATACATCGCCTGTAAAACAATAGTGTGGTTAGTGAGCTAGCAAGCAGCACGACGATTATCCGCCCACCCCCTAACACACACACACACGACGAAAAATGGACTATACTGCATCGTTCTCATCAAACTGTTTTAATTTTACCCACGTCGGGCATACACCGTAACCGT
This sequence comes from Lithobius niger, assembly GCA_023313725.1. Taxonomy (NCBI): domain Eukaryota; kingdom Metazoa; phylum Arthropoda; class Chilopoda; order Lithobiomorpha; family Lithobiidae; genus Lithobius; species Lithobius niger. Next base: position 25,525 of record JAHWFP010212258.1, on the reverse strand, counting down.
AATGCCACGCCCACGTGGCCCATTCACGACTTTTCTGCTGCAAAGCGCGGAGCTGCTCACTGCTTCGGCTAACTGGCCGGCATGGGTCGGCACGGCGGCGAGGGGGGGGGGGGTAATAACCGTAAGATCCCCTGAATCAACGGAGAAAAAAAAATGAAAATACCTACCTGATATCAAATGTGAACGCTTTTCTCCAACACACCTCAAGTTCTTTTGGACAAAACTGAATAAATGGTTTCGCCATTTGTTTATCTTTCGACGCTCCAATTTTTTTTTTACTGGAGCATGTTGTTGCGTTAAAATGTGGAAGTTTTGGCAATAATACCTCTAGGCCTAGTCGTATAGGTTAAAACTGAGTAAAGGATTTCTCAATTTTTCACCTTTTGATAGTCCATTAAAAAACGAATTTTCTGCCTCTGGCAACTGGCCCTAGTTCTACTGCCCATACTTGAACATATCAGTTCATCGTTAATCATTATAGCCTAAAAGTATAATATGCCAACCCCCAATCGTCAATGGCTAGCTGTGGGATTGTTTAGATAATTCTAAACTGACCTCAGTTTAATTTAATTTGGAAAGAAAATGCCTAAAAAAAACATGATGTAGTCACACTTAAGTTTTACGAAACCTGCCATTCTGAAGAACTACTAAGAAACATCACCAAAATTTGCTCTGTTACGCTATTTTCTGGAGGCCAGAAACAGGTACTAAAATAGCTTAAAATGCTTCAGCTTCTGGGGCGCTGCCCCGGACCCTACTGGGGGAGCTCACAGCGCTCCCCTAGACCCCCTAGCTGAGTTTTACGGAGCCGTAGCAACAGCCCCAGCCCCATAATAGTGCCCCTTCCAGATCTGAAATCTGCGCCTTTTGGTTGCCAGTTCGCCTCTGCAAACTATACTTGCAATATTGGTACTAATAGCTTCAAAACCTTGTAAACGCTCATATCGTGGGGGTCTGAGAAGCTGAGACTTTTTTTTAGAATGTTGACTGCTGAGAGTGTCATTTTGAGGTTCAAAAATGACTTTCTTCCAGTTGGGTCAGTGTTTTTTCGTGGCACAACACGTGGCACGCCACACTTTTCGAATCACCCCGCATAGTCATTAGTCAGGCCGCTCAATTTAGACAAGGATTTTACTGATTCATAATGTAACAACACTACTTCCTTTTTTTTAGTTTTTGTTTTAGCTCTCTGACTCAAAGCAAAATGCATACGGTGTATGCTACTTCTAAAAAAAATGGAAAAAAAAACAGCTGCAGAAACAACGTGAAATTTGTAAAAAAAAAAAAAAAAATAGTATGCATGCATGCATTACTGTTTTGACGTTTAGTGTTGCGTAAAGGAAAAAGTTGCTTAAGAAAGAACCATTTACACGAGCTACTTCGCATAAACCATTTCGACTATTGTACATCCGGTAGAACTTTTTTAATGAACAAAATAC
>JAHWFP010212258.1:0-12312 GCA_023313725.1 Lithobius niger | reverse complement strand
CCCCCACTCCCTCTACAAACTTGAACTGCCTAACCCCCTCCCCTCCACAAACTAAAACGGAATGACCGTCATTCATGTCAATATACTTATTACCGTATTTCTTGAAACAATTTTCTCAAAAACAAAATAAACAACACAAAAACGTTTTAAGTCAATACGAGTTACGACGTGCCAACGATGGTAAAATCAGTTGTGGGTGAGAAAGTCACGGTTACCGATTATTATACCACGGCTGCGATGATTGGCCCAAGAGTGAGCAAACCCATCTCGCGCTGCACGCTCGATGGACTTGCCCACTCTCGGGCCACTCATCGCAACCGTGGTATAATACTTAATAACTGACTCTCTCACCCATAACTATTACATAATGCTGTGTCACTGTCCTGTTTACTCAAATATTTTGACTGGCCTGCTGCCTCCTAGAGCACTTCCCTGCTCGTAACTCTCACAGAGATGCGCCCATTAAATGTGCCTGGCCCTCCATTTCGGCAGGAAAGGGACCCCCAAACATTGAAGCGGCGTAGGTGGGACAGTTAGCCAAGGAAGTTAAGTATTTTTAGGGGAAGAAAAACGTCAAAATACCAGTATCACCTGGTTAATGTTGGTTTCTATTGCCTGTTGAAAAAACACATTACCATTTTTATTAGCATTCTCCTTCTCAATGTTCAATACTAGAGAAAACAAACGAAGATGTCCTTCCGGTTCGCTACCTACTGCGCAGCCTCGAAGTCGAAGCGGAGCGGCAATGCTAACCTTTTCGACACCTCTATCGTGCCCAAATGGCGACTACAGGGGAGGAAGGCGGGAGCACGGTAATGTATTTTTTCAACAGGTAATAGAAACCAAAATTAACCAGGTAATGCTGGTATGTTGACGTTTCTAGTTGCCTTGAAAAAATCCATTACATTTTTTATTAGCATTCCCATAGACTTCGTCAAGGCGGCGGGCGCCATTTGACACGAGTCCCCTCAGGTAGCAACCGGTTCCCTTCACAGAATAGCGACGTGTGTTTAAGCGACGTGTGTTTAAGGCGTAAAGTATGCCACGGGCAGCAACGAATGGCCCGAGGCGGTAGAGACCTTCCGCGTGATGAGACATGTCACGGAGGTAGTGAGAATGAAGAAAGTAGGATGTCTCCAGGAGGCAGCTTCCATAATTTCGGTGATAGGAATGTTGCTGTAGTGAGCCCAGGAGGTGGAAATTGCTCGAGGTTCGTGGGCTGTCACTCTGACACCTCCTATGGCGCAGTTGATGCCCAGTGTTTCATAGGTTTGGACGACGACACTTTTGAGCCAGGTGGCGATCATTCGTGTGGAAGTATTTCCAACTTTGTTGCTGAATGGAAGAAAAAGCTGGGTACGTCCTCTCCAAATGGGTTTGGATGCGTTGAGATAAAAGCGGATGGCACGTACAGGACATAAGCACGTTCTTCGTCGTCTTCCAATATGTCGGAGAGGGGTGGAATGATAAAGGGATGAGTACGCTCGGTAGGATACTGAGTTTTCGCACGAAAGGATGGACGAGGGGTGAGAGTGACACCTTTGTAATCCGGGAGGAAAAAAAGTCCTTTTCGGTTGCTGATAAGGCTTGTAATTTATTACAACTGAGGCAGGTGGCCAGGGCCACGAAGAACACAGTCTTCCGTGTAAGATGGCCGAGTCGTGCGGATGCCATCAGTTCGTAGGGAGAGGTCAAAAGGGCTGATAAGACGATGGAGAGGCCTCAATCTGGGAACGGTTTTCTGACGTGTGGACGATCCAAGAGGAAAGAATGGATTAAGGACGAAATTTTGTAGTTAGTAAGGAGGGCAGTATTCTCGGCCGCTTTGAAGACAGCGTTTAAGGTTGATCGGTAGACCAAGATTGAGGACCCCCGTAATCCGCTTTGAACAGGGAGGTTAAAAAGCGGAGGAGGTCATGCATAGGGGGGTGGATTGGATCAACTTGTTCTGTGATACACCAATGAAACCACTGTTTCCAGTGACTGTCATATATCTTAGTGGTAAAGGAGTGGACGGCTCGGGAAGCGATGCGAGAGAACTCATCCTCAAGAATGTCCGTTGCGCGGAGGAGCCTGATGATAGTAGCCACCCGTGAAAGCGTAGCGCCTGGAGGTTCGAGTGGTGGATTAGACCGTCGTTCAGGGATAGAAGGTCCGGTTGATTCGGCAGTTGACGGGGTGAGACAATGAGGAGGCTGAGGAGCAGTGGAAACCAGGCTGTCACAGGCCAATTTGGTGCGGTGAGGAGAAGACGTCCCGTAGCAATTGGCGATCTTGCGGAGGACAGGGGGAAGAAGGCGCGGAGGGGGAAACACATAGGCATGAAGGTGATTCCAATTGAGAGTCAGCGCATCCACTGCCCCTTCTCGGGGATCCGGAAGAGGGCTGACAAACAAGGGAGGCCTGTTGTTGAATCTTGTGGCATTGATATGTAGCACAGCAAACTCTAGCGGAAGACTTGGTTGATGAGAAAGGTCAGTCGGCGGGTGTTGTCTGGAGGGTCAGTGTAGAGACGTTCACACAGTGCATTGACCGCCGTACTGGGGACATCTGCTTGGGACGTGGCCCGGAGGCCAAGGCGGAGGATGCGGTCTTTGGTTGCGGAGGACAAAGACAGGGACCGTTGTTCGACGAGGGAGGTAGAGGGCTGAACCGAAGTCTAATTCAGCGTCGGCCGTTAGGAACTCCGACTGAGGATAGGTATTGAAGTTGCGTGGGTTTGCAGCGCCATCGCCGATAGGGTGGAAGAAGTAATTTTCATGACCGGAACGAGGCGGAAGTATGAAAGGCAGAGGTACTGTTTGTCAAGTTCAAAAGGTGCCCGTTTCCAAGTAGGATGCTGCCGTTGTGGAGTAGGGTGGTAAGGAGTGTTGTGGAATGACCTAGGAGCGGAGGTTGATGAGGTAGTTGATCGTGGAGGCCAAAACCAAAGCCTGTTGCTAAACCCCTGGTATGTGGAGGCTGGGTCGGTTGTTGCAGAGGGCTCATATAGGAAGCAGCCCGGAATGATTCCCTCTACTGTCCTCATAAGTTCGGGAAGAGGAATCTCGGAGGGATCAGAATCCCCTTGGAAAGGAGGTTCAAAAAGATCGGAAGCCGAAGGGTTGGGCGAAAAATAAGAATCTTGGTTATTACCGTTGTAGGATCCGGGCGGCGGAACTGGAGGTGGAGTCAGAAGGGGCGGAGCGGAGGGGCCTGCTTCCGCTACTGATGGACAAGACGCTTGGGAATAGAAGTCAACTAAGAGGAAGTGGAATGGTATATTGAACCATGTAGGTGAACTTCTTTATGGAGCAGTGTGGAGGAAAGCTGCACAGGTCGTTGGTAGGATAAGGACGAGTCAGTCGCAGCATTGAAGTGTTTATCCAAAAAAAAAGCTGCATAGTAGGATGCACAGATGGAGGCGGCACGGAGGGATATCATACCTCCCATTGAAACAACTGGATCCAATTTCTGGAGGGAGAAGAATGTAAGTCGACAGTAGGCAAAGAATGAGCGATCCTTTTTAGCTTCCATAGTCGGGAACAGAGGACTTTGTCGGTTTAGTCTTCATGGTCGACAGAGGTCCGTTTAGTTTCCATGGACGGCGGAGGAACAGCGGAGGGCTGGATGAGGGGCGGAGGCAACGAATTCATTGATGATGCGTAGCGTGGTGATGACAAGTCCGCATGGTTGAAGAATAGAAAGCAACCTGGCTGCTATCTTCCGTCTGCTGCGGATGGGAGGCGGCTGGAGAATCATGGAATGTAAGATCCCAGGCTGTAGTGTGAATATGGTTAGGTTATGAGGAGGTGAACACTGGCGGGTGGATGACTCTTGATGTCGAGAGGATGTGATTTGGTGCCAGACGTATGATCCCTTGCATGGTAACAGGATGGGGACGTATGGCCGGAGGGGAACGTGGCTGGGCTTCGGAAGGCCATTCTGGGTCACAGAAGGGTAGATGACAAGGCTTTCCGGGTGGAGGGAAAGCTGGGGAGGATGCACTGTCTGCGCCGAGAGGAATGGTAATGATAGGTGATGGTAAGATTGGCTGTGGAAAGAAGACGCTGCGGATGCTGAGTCGGAAGTAACGTACCATACGAAACGTAAGGTTGACGGAGGAATATAGGCCCCTCCCGAGAGGTTCGGACCGAAAGCACTTTGGTATGCGGAGGGCCGAAACGGAGACACAGTTGAGTCGGAAGGATGTCGTTGCTCAGTTGAACCTTTGAAACGGGAGGCAAGGCAGGATGGACGACCGGCTGTCCAGAGGAAGTTGTGGAGCCAGGAAACTTGAATCTTCATAGGAAGAGGAGGCCAAGCCGGAGGCGGAGCAGAAGTCTGATTGGCAGAAGTGGCAGTGGTAAGACGGGACGCAACTATGCGCGGCAGTGGAGTCGGAGGAACGGCAGACAGGAAACCTTCCGAAGGAAGGATGGATGATGGATGACGGCAGTAAACCCTGTGAGGGCGGAGGAGGTCCATCCTCAAGTGAAGGAGCGGATAGCGCAGCCAGAAAACCGTTGTAAAACAACGGAAGGGCCAAAGCAATCCTTCTGAAGACGAGTGGAGGGAGGCATCCTTCTGCGGGGTGGAAGTGTAAAGAAATTAGAACATCTCCGTAGGAGGAGGCCAATATAGGAGGCGGAATGGTCGTTCGAGGGACGGAGGTTCAGGAGTCGGAACGGAAGGTATATCCAGAAAACTGCTGTAAAAACAACGGAAGGTAGGATAACCCTACAAGAAGAGGGATGGAGGGGAGGTGTTCTTCCGCGGAACGGCGGTATGCGGAGGTATTGTGGATCCGGGAGGAGCTTGGGATGACCACTTGTGGTGATCACCGTAGGAGAAATGATCCTGATAGGACGCTGTGCAGGAGCTGATATAAGCTGGCCCAAGGCCGCGCATGCGTCGTACCGTACGAAGACAGCAGTAGAAAAGGACGAGCCGGTTACGCTGGGAGCATACAATCCGAAAGGAGGGCTGCGCAATAGGATGCGCAGATGGAGGCGTCGCGGATGGATATCATACCCTTTCCAAAGAAAACAACAGCATTCAATGCTGGAGGGAGGAAAGGTGAAAGCCGATAGCAGGCAATGAAAAGGTCCACCCCAAGAGGACTGCGCGGAGGCAGTGCGCAGTGGGGAAGGGGACCAAGGACGACGCACGTCGGTAATCCGAACTGATCCGCCTTCCGCCCAGACGCAACGAAAACGTGAACTGCCTTAGGCAGAAGCCAAGAGGGATGGCCGTTCCGAGGAACGGCAGCCGGCGGAGGCGCATGGCAGCGCTTGAATGTAAGTGACACGCCGGGAGATGGAGAGGTCGGAGGAACGGGAAGATAAGCCCAATGGTGTGATATGAGGACTGACGGAGGAGGCCAGTTTGGCCGCAACCTACCGTGCTTTAGTTGAAGCTTGAGGCAGCAATGTCGCATGGTGCAGGGACGGATTCTGAACGGAGGGGTATTCGGAGGCGGAGGCTCTAAAGAAACCTGTTCCGTTGTAAGTTCGAGAATTTCCACGTTCTCGGCAACCGGCGAGACGTAAACCGGTGAGGTGGTACATCGGGTATGGGGGAAGAGTCATCCCGTGGTGTTCCCTTGGCCTTCTGCATTGCAAAGCGGAAGCAGAGGGGGGGAGGAAGTCGGAAGGCGGAAGTAGAGGCTCGACGTTTCCCGGAGCGAAGTGAACAGCGTGGACGCTAGAGAAGTAAAGGTGAGCATTGCCGCTCCGCTTCGACATATATATGAAGGAGGCTGCGCAGTAGGTAGCGAACCGGAAGGACATCTTCGTTTGTTTTCTATAGTATTGAACAGCATTGTGAAGGAGAATGCTAATAATAAAGGTAATTGATTTATTTCAAGGCAACTAGAAACAAATTTTACTGTGAAAAATTTGTTTTTATCCTTCCCAAAAATATTTTGGCTGAATTTGTTCCAACGGGCATGGACATGCTTGCCCTCGGGCAGCAGTCAAAGGCAACATTCAAACTTACACCCACTTCTTACCTATGCACCTTAGACGGACGTTCCAGCCACTATAAATGTTTCCAGATTCGTCAGCTTATCAAGTTGGTACGGAAGGTCCCTGAAGTAATTACGGTGAATATGGTCACATGTCTCCAGGAAGCTACAGTGAGGATCTCATTGATCAAAACTCCCGCTGTTAATGCCCACGATTTATGTGCCATCTTGGGTGGGAAGTAAGGCTGCTAAACGGATGAGTACAAGCACTTTGAATTAGAATGCAAAGCCAGAAGAAATGGTTTGAACCACCGAGTTTCTCGGAGTTTGGACTGATTAGCAGAAACAATGAAGTCTTCTCTTTTAAGAATTCCAGTTAGCTCGTAACTGATAGACAGAAGCGAAAAGCTCGCACAAGGAACTGCAGATGATCACAATCCTCCCCAGCCAGACTGAAGCTTGGGGAGGGGAGCGTAACGGGTTTGGAGGCCTATCCATGACATTGGCTTTTGGCAGGAACAGTGGGTTGTAAAAACGAATCACAGATGACCAGTCCGGTGCAAAGGAGGCACACACTTTGGGCTTCAAGAAGGCTAACAGTTCAACCCTCCTGGAGCAGGTGGTGAAGGACAAGAGGAAGGCAGTTGTCTGGCAGTTCCAGAGAGGTTTCGACTAGCAGTTCATAAGGATGAGTCCCAAGACTGACCAAAACCAATGAAGCTTCCACGCAGGGAAGAGGCAGCGGATTTTCAGATGCTGAATCTGGAGGACCAGTGAGGATGTCGTACGAAACCAATTTTGTGTGTCTTACCGCGGTTAGCACCGAATTGATTATTGTTCTGTAGCACTTGATGGCGACTGGAGACAGCCCCTTCACATATTAAAGTGGCCCAATCGCCGATTGAAATGCGAACAAAAATACCGTGGCGCCATCTAGCGGCAATGCTATTGTTACCCTTTATAGCTTGCTCGCAGGTGCACGAGGATAAACCAAATTTTCACTCGATAATTAAGGATGTTCTGGCTTGTTTGTTTCGTTAAAAGAAATGCAGTTATGCATTCCTTCGCTTGGTGCAAGCAAGAGCTAGATAGTACTACATAGCGCTAGATGTTGTAAGATTTCGTCTGCTTTCAATCGGTGATAGTGCCACTTTAATAGGCTCGTCAATCTGAGCGAAAAAAGGGCGAAACCCGGAACTAATTGTAATAGAAGTAAACTTTGCTGCTTCTGCCTCAGAAAGACCTGCTGAACAACATACTAAAAGTCTAGAAAAATCTAAGTGGCGGAAGAGGGCTAAAATGGCCGGCATCTTGGAAAAAATTGCTTCCGATTGTTGTTTTTCGCATATATCTCGTTTCTCATCACTCCTACGACAAAATCGGCTCTGAACAAAATTAAAGTACACAGAATTTCCTACAAAACATGTTCTATTCACTTTTTCTCTTGGAACAATGGTTTGGTTGATATGAAACAATATATATGTCATTTTTTATTGTTTCAGACGTACAACAGCTGGAGAAGCAACTGCACATGGCAAATGCAAAAATTGATAATACGGCCGTATGCGCATTATGTAACAGATATTTAGTATAGGTTATCAGCCTCCTTTCCGAGGATTGAGATATAACAATGTCAGGGCCCGCATGGCCGAGCCCATTGTTGTATCTCTCCGAGGAAAGTGGCTGATAACCTATTTATCACCCACAATCTCAGTCCGACAACAATAGTACAGCACACACAACAAAGACTGAATCGTGCTGACATTCTTTTGCTCAGAAAGGTCGACAATGCGACAAACATGCATGCATTGTTATTCCTTCCTTAGTGAAAGGCTCTCTGCTCGTGTTTATAGAGCAGCTTCAAGTTTACGTCATATTGTCTACGAGACACCATTTGGAGGGTATAGCTACAAGGTGAACTAGATTAAAATGTAACGGAAAACAACGGCACTTCTAGTCAAGACAGTGCTTTGAGAGTGGATTTCTTAGGCTTAAAAGAACGTTGTTTTCTCCAACAACAAAAATAGCGCGTTATAGGCTTAAGAAATCCAGTCTAATAGCATTGGCTTCAGTAAGACGACCTTCTTTTTTTCCCTCCAGTGCCCCTTGCAGCTAACCCAGTTACTGACTGTACCATAGAGTTATACACAATAATACTACGTTGTGTCACTGCCCTATTGATCACAACTCGATTCCGAAGTGCCCCATCACCGTTTATGTCGCGAAAACTCAACGACGAATAGCCCCTTCAGACAACTTCTCTTAAAATGTTCTTTTACGAGAAGTTGTGTGAAGGGGCTATTTGGCGTTTCCGCGGTAATTATGGTGGTGGGGCACTCCAGAATCGAGTAACAATACAGAAAGAGAACCTTTGTTTGGCTGAGTATTTGTTCATTGTGCGATGATGGACGTCTTTGGAATCTGGAACAGTTATGCGGTAAGACAAACGTGTAATTACAGGACGAAGAGCCAAATGGGCTCGATTAGTGATAAATAAATGTATAGGGCAGTGACATCACGTAGTATTATTGTGTATAACTCTATGGTGGAGCCAGGTAGCAGCAAGGAACACTGGAGGGAAAAAAGAACGTCGTCTTACTGAAGCCAATGGTATTAGACTGAATTTCTTAAGCCTATAACGCGCGATTTTTGTTGTTGGAGAAAACAATGTTTTTTTTTAAGCCTAAGAAATCCGCTACCAAAGCACTGTCTTGACTAGAAGTGCCGTTTTTCCACTTACATTTTAATCTAGTGCACCTTGTAGCTATGCCCTCCACATGGCACCTCGTAGCCAAATAACGTCACTTGGCGCTGCTCTATACTCGAAGTGTAATAATTTTGGCTTAGGTTTAATTCAAGTTCATAAGCTCCACATTTAATAAGTAAGCTAAAAATAATGAAAACCATGACAGACGTTTGTGTCAGAATGGCTAGCATTAGGCTTTGTCAAGATTTTTGTGGAGTGGCGGGGGTGGGGGGTGAAAGAGGAAGGGCGTAGTGTGTCAAGGGGAGTCGGGTAGGGTGAGAGCTACCCACCAACAAAAGTTGGCACTGTTCAGACTGACGAAAGTAGAATCTGTTCTCAATTTCAACCAAGGCTGTGACCTCGTTTGTAATTTTAAATCGTAAATAACCTTTACAGTTCAGTGTTATAATGTTTTCGTGCTACAAAAAAAATTAAATAAATAAAACGAAAGCATTTTTTTCTTGCTTAAACTAAACTAGCTCTTTCCGGTGCTGTTCTTAATTTTAATTGAGGCTGTAACGTCCTTTTTAACATAGCAAGCATGATGTTCTTTAATAGCAGGCGTGATATCCGATATCACTCCTCCTTTTTCATCTCAGTCCTAAACCATTGTTACAATGCCGTCGTGTTCGATTGTTAAAGGAGGACTGAGATCGTGAAATTGGGTGATAAAGCAACCGTTACATTGAAAACTGTTACTGCTTGAAACCAATCAGTAAAACAAAAGTTTATTTCCGGTAAATGAGAACAAACATCCTGCGTCTGGAACAGTGTTATGTGTGATAATACCATAACATTACATTGTTATGTGCGCTATATATTATGTTTAACATTAACATTATGTGAAGACTTATTTGTGCGATAACAGTTCAAATGCTTCATATCAACCAAACCATTGATCCAAGAGAAGAAGTGAATAGAACATGTTTTGTAGGCAATTTTGTGTACTTTAATTTTGTTCAGAGCCAATTTGTAGGAGTGAGGAGAAACGATATATATGCGAAAAACAACAACCGGAAGCAATTTTTCTAAGATGGTGGCCATTTTAGACCTGTTCTGCCACTTAAGATTTTTCTAGACTTTTAGTATGTTGTTCAGCATGTCTTTCTGGGGCAGAAACAGCAAAGTTCACTTCTATTACAGTTACTGCTAGGTAAAAGTGCAAATTGACTAGCCTAGAACAGGGATTGAAAGAAGTGTGTACTGCCCAAAAGAGGAGGTTAGCAAGGGTCTAAACCTTTCTGAGCCTCACAGCAACTGAACCAAACCTTCTATTTAGACTCTTAGATCTTGGTAGATGATGTTTGGAGGGCCTGCAGCAAGTGTTTGCACACCGAATCATGAGAGAGTACCATATTGGAAAAGCTTCCCCTTAACAGTCTCCCCGACATATTGATGACATTGCTGCTTGCAAGGAAGACCGCACGTAGATCAGGAGGTCCCTCCTCCATAAACCAGTGGCCAGAAACCAAGTGCTTGTTCGCATGACCTCCCTACCTCGACAGATGCATCGGTACAGCATACATGGTGCGGGGGAATGACTAGGACCTCCGCTCGTTCGAAGGGCTTATAGTAAATAAACACTGTAGTTCTGTGGCTGAAACCATTATTTCTTTGGGTACTCCATAGTCCTAGAAAAGTCTTAGAACCCAGCTGAGTTGTCACCGGGCGGGGGGCACATGTTTTATAGGAGCCAATCGTCAAGGTAAGCATGGATCTGCAACTGGTTTGAATGAACACTGGCAAGTAAGGCGTTTCATCACGTCGGTGAAAATGAAAGAATCCGTGGCAAGACTGAACGGAAGTGCTATGTACTCGACTCCAGAAGATGAACCTGAAGAAATGGTACACCGAAGTCTGGAGGGGGATGTGCAGGTAGGCATCTCCCAAGTCGATCAAAATGATGAACTCGTTCACTAGTAAGGATTCCCTTACCGAGAACAGCATTCCCCTCTTGAAATGTGAAATGCAACTTCTGCAGATCAAAGGTTACTCTCAAACCTCCCGATTTCTTCATTACCAGGAAGATTCGACTGTAGTAACCCAGAGCTCCTGCAATACTAGATAGCTGTTGTTGCAGAGTTTTGACCACGTTCGGAGGTGCAAACGTTGTCTATCCTCGGTTGGTGGAAGGGGGGGGGGACAGGTGGGAAAATGACCTCAATAAATTCCAATGTTTCCTGTTCCTTCCGGGGTATTTCGAACGTCCAGGGTTGTTGGAGAGATCATGGTCCGGGGTGGAGTATCAACGATGCTGGCTGCCCAATGTGCGTTATCGTCATTGGTTGTGGGACCCACCTCTGGCTGTCACCATAAGAGTTTCGAGGCTACTTTCCTCCCTGGTTGATGGAAGGTTTTTCACCCTCTGCTATCTGGTTGACCGCTGGGATGATTGTCAGATTGTTTGCCTGATCGACCACCCATTTCACCGCCTGATTGTTTGCTGGGATGATGGTTGGGTAGACCGACGGGATGACTGCCTGGTTGACCGCTGAATTGCCTGCCCAGTTTACCACCTGGTTGTGTAGGCTATCTGATGAGAGAAGGGGTTGACCGTCATGTGAGTGCTTGGTGGTTGACCACTGTGTTGACTACCTTCCTTTGCTGTTTGACAGTCCAGTTGACTCCCATTTAGATTTCCGTGTAGACTGTTATGTTGATCGCTGAAGGATTGACTGCTGAGGCCGATCGGATGAATAAAGCCGACGTCACCGACGAGGGGACGACTGTCAAAGCAGCATGAAAGGCAACATTGACAGGTCATGGCGTAGTCAATGATGGAATGCTGCCGAGCACATTCACAACTGCAGCGACAGATCCAGACAGCAGAGATGCAGATGACCAGTGGGTGCACCAGAATTCGCAGAGACAAGTGTCCAATCTGCAGGAGGGAAGGCTTGCTGGTGTAGCTTGGAGACATACTATGCACGGACGCCGACTTGGACTCCGACTGGGCATGCTTCAGAGTGGAGGTGGGCTTCGAGTGCGTTGTGCTTCAACTTTGGAAGACTCCGAGTCACGAGAAGAGGGCCTTGATGATTTCCCCTCACTAGTCTTGCTTGAAGACTGACCAAGATTCATGAGAAGATCGAAGTTTCTTGGATGGTGGAATGTCCAACATCAAATGCAGGGCTTGCGATATTCCTGTCAAATATCGGCCTGGAGATTGCGCGGATATCGGCACAGAGAGTGGTCCTTATTTCATTGATCAAGGAAACCAGTCTGATGCGTAGAGTAAGGAAATCTGTGAGGAAAACCACGCAAACTGGTGTGATGGGTGTAATTTTCCCCACAGGCGGCTGAGACTACATTGGCAGAGAAGTATCCAGCGGTAGGGTAGTGCTGTCGGAAAAAAGGTAGAAATATTATTAGACAAATTGTGAGCCGATCGTCCAATGAGAGATTGAATGGCCAGGGAACAATGTGGGGCCGTGTCCATCAGAGATGATCTGGGAGAAGCCGGTGATGAAGTGAACGAGCTCGAAGAAGAACTTGTTTTCCGTTTCAAGCCTGACAGTCGGAGTCTCTCCACAAGGCAAGGATGGATTTAATATCCAGAGTGTTGATGACACACATCACAAAACACGAATTTAAAATCCCATGTCCTCAACCGAACTCT
>JAHWFP010212257.1:8739-27014 GCA_023313725.1 Lithobius niger | reverse complement strand
ATAATAATAATAATAATAATAATAATAATAATAATAATAATAATAATAAAAGGTTTTACCCGCTTATGGGTAAGGTAACGGTAGGGTAAACCACTTACACTGCCCCATGAACCAAGCATTAATACGCTCGTCGTAGGAATTTGGAGAGGTCGACCCCACACACTGCACGTTTGAAGGCGTCAACCGTCGTCGCATATACGACCGCAGGCGAAATCGAATTCCAGCAATCCACAATCCTGTTGGAGAAAAAAACTTTCTACAGTCTGTCTTCAAGGTTTGTTTTTGAATTTTAAGATGATGTCCGCGAGTTCAGTTATTAAGATTGGCAGAAAAAAAGGGCAAGAAAACCGGAAGCTGGTCATGGATAATTTGATAGGTCAAAGCGAGATCGGCCTTGAGTCTATGTAATTCCAAATGTTCCAGGCCCGCACTACGAAGCCTTTCACCTGCCGCTAGCATGCGTAGTTCAGGTATGGAGCGAGTAAAAGTCAGCTGGACTGACTCTTCTTTAACAGGTGTGGCCACCACACAGGGCTCACATACTCAAGTATTGGTCGTACATACACCTTAAACGCCCAAACCCTTGTCTTTAAGTTGGTTTTGCCGAAACACCTGTTGACAATGAACAAGCATCGAACAGCATCAGTAGTAATCTTAGAACAATGTTTTGAGAATTTCAGGTCCGAATTGAAGAGAATGCCCAAGTCAGTGATCGAGAGCTTATTCTCAATAGAGGTACCATTAATTTGGTAGTTAGGCGAATCTATAGTGTTTTCAAATTGGGTCGAAATGCATTTAGACAGGGATAGAAGGAGTTGCCAGTCCAGGGACCACTTGGACACCGTGTTGATTACATCTGTGAGTTTGTCTCAGTCGGTTGCAGAAATGATTTCAGTGCCAGACTTTAAATTGTCAGCATATTTTGACGTAAGAACCTCAGAGGAGGTGCTATCTGGGAGCAGATCCCCAATAAACAGGCCAAACGGAAGCGGACCCAAAACATAGCCCTGAGGGACACCACTGGTGATAGGTAGCCAATCAGAATAGGTCGATTCGACCTTGACACATTGTTGGCGGTTGTGGAGAAATGCAGCAATCCAATTCAGCAAACCGCCCTCGAGACCCAGGTGCCTCAGCTTAAAAAAGCAGTTTGGAGTGCACAACAGAGTCAAAGGCACTCTGGAAGTCGAAGTATATTACTTCAGATGAGATGCTGCAGTCCAGGGCAGAGGTCCATCTATCAGCCGCTAGCAATAGCTGCATATTGGTTGATTTATTGGGCAAAAAACCAAATTGGTTGGAGTCCAAAAGATCAAAGTAAGTGCATAGCTGGATAATATGGTTCCTTAAGATGGTCTCCATAATTTTACAGATGACAGAAGGATTTGGTGATAATTGGAATTTAATATCTTCGATCAGTAAAATATGGTCTGAGCAATTTAGGGATACTGTCAACTTCTGGTTTTTAAGAAAGTCGTAGCCTAAAAGAATTTGTGTTTTGCCAAATGTTCCATCGGGAACGACTATGAATTCTTGTTCTGTTGCAAACCCACATTTATTAATGACTGTAGTAATTTTTCATGTTGTTTTCATCTCCTGTTGGCCTACTCCAACGATCTCTATAGGTGATGAAAGCTGTGTTGAGTGGCGATTTAAATTTACATCTTGCAACATAGCTTCTGCTGTTGAATATCCGGCTAGACTGGCTGCTGATCCGTTGTCTAATAAAGCTGCAAGACGTAGTGTGCCAACGTTAAAAATTAAATGTGGTCTTGAGTATTGTTGGTAAGTTCTGCCACCGAGAAAACTGATTTTCACAGTCTCCTTGTCTTACTTCTCGTTATTGATGCAGTGGCTTGAAATGGTTTGATTCTCCGTTGCTGGATGGCGCTGCGATCTTGCGTTTTGCTCGTTGGTGTCATTTCGTGCTTCTTGGGCTCTACCTGAAGCAGTTAATCGAGTTCGTGGTGTGGCCTTGAAACTTGGGTTACTGTCCAACATTACGAGACAAATGGCTGGGTCGTCGACCTTGTCTTGAGTTGGCACTCACATTTTCCATTCGCTATGTATTTCTGCAGAAACTTTGATATAGCACCTGAAGGTAACGTAATAGTCTTCTTACGAAAAGTTTGTATTGTTGGATATTTTAGGGGAAAAATTAATGAGGAACGATTGAAAACGTGCTTGGTTTAATGAACGACTTCAGCGGGACAACCATAGAGATAGATACATAACAAGACACTCTATAAGTAAGATTGAGCACTCGGCTCTATACACAACACTCTACTGGCATGCAGCGCCATCTATAAAATGAAAATGAAACTAGGCTATTGAATTGCTGTTGCACACTACACAACTAAACACATAAACAACTGATGCTGTCGTATTATTTAACAGTTAGCTAGGTAATTCCCATGCCCCCACTTGACAGATCAGCACTTACCGTAAATCCCCGAATTTAAGACCATGGTCTTAAAAACGAAAAAAAGCGCCACGAGTACAAGGTGTTACTGAAAAAGTTTCGTTTATAAGACCATGGTCTTAAATTCTAAACATCCTTTTGAAACGTGTTCTCTGGGCCTATAGAACTAATATTTGAATTTAAAAAATGTATGATCGCTGAGGTACCGATCATACAACACTGCGGGCGGATTCGGTAAAATTGTACCGAATTCACAACGAAATATAAAACTTCTTTTCAACCATATTTAAACTTAATTAAAAACTCGAGCTGCTTTAACCATCTTATTTGAATCTGACTCAAATTGGCTTTTTAATTAAACAAATAACAAAAAATTAATAAAATTTTAATTTTCTGAGCCTACATAGTTGTGCCAATATCGTCAGGCCTATTCAGTTTGTTGATCTTTCCAATTTCAATGGGCCACCCACCTATTGACACTAACGTTTCTTGGAGTAGGTTGCATCAATTGACCATAAATCCAAACAAAAATCCTGATTACTGGACCAGAGTACATTAATAGTTGATTCCTGTCCGTTTATGACTCCCAAGTTTTTATTATCATTAGGTTGCTTGCTTATTGTGACTAGCGTTACAGTGCTGCTTGCATCATGAGCAGCCATGTTGGATGTAAATAGTGCGTTCGTTTGGAATTCCAGTGCAACCAAAGTATCCGGGAAGCAAAAATCTTCAAGCATGCAAGCGTTGCAGAGATGCTAATGCATTCGGGCAGCAAAAATCTTCATGCTACTTTTCCATAAACTAATTTATTTTAAACTTGCATTAAAAAAATTAAACCGAGTACATATTTATATTATTAAATTATAATTTTTGACATTCAATTTATGCATAAAAATAAATTAAAATTTTAAATATATGTTTAAAAAATACATCAGTGAAGAGAGCCAGTTGAACTAACTGAATTTCCATACTGGAGTCTTTTTTTCCAATAATACCAACAGGCCATAATAAAACTTTTTTAAGGTGAATTTATTTAACACAATGAGAAAGTTAAGTTGTAATTAAGAAAGTATGGGATTGGTACAGTACATTTTGATAAGTTCTTCCTTATCCTTCATCAGCTAGAGGACAGAACAAAAAATGAGGTGGAGATCCGGATTAAACCTATTAAAAGCTCCGAACCTGGTCCGGATTCTGTAAAACTGGGTTCGGTCGATCCACAAATCTCTTTTCGATTCCAAAGTTGGAGATGAATCGCAAGCTAGACAACAAAAAACCAACCAACACAACAAATATGCCGTCTCTTTATTTTTTTAAAAACAGGCTTGAATAGGGCACGTACCATCCCAATTTTTTTAAATTTTTTTACTTTTTGAAACAAAGAAGGGTATTAAGTGTTTGATAACTGGTGACAAACAAAATCACTGTGCTATTTAAGGTTCACTTAAAAGACCGTGGTCTTATATACGAGGCATGGTCTTGTATTCGGATATAAGACCGAGGTCTTAAATTCTGGGATTTACGGTAATACTAATTCCAGTCCTTAGTTTCTCCAATTTTGGCTTAGGAAGAGGCTTCGTGAAAATATCCGTAAGCATGGACTCGGTCTCACAATATTTAAATGCAATTACACCTCTTTCTACTAAATCACTCAAGTGGTGATGCCTAACATCAATATGTTTTGTTCTTGCATTGATTCTTTCAGTTTCTGCAAGTTTCATACATCCATGGTTATCTTTATAAATTGTCGTTGGCTTGCAAGGAGGCAAACCGATGTTTTCCAACAGTTGTTGGAGCCACATCAAGTGTTGGTTGCATAGGCCGCCTACACATACTCTGCTTCGGTAGTTGACAATGTGGCTGCCGTCTGCTTTCTGCTTCATCAGCAAATTAAACTTTCACCTAGCCTGAACAAATAGCCACTTGTTGACTTTATCGCTTTTGTCACCACCCCAATCTGCAGCAGCGGATGCAACAAGAGAGATGTCTTTGCTAGCAGGAATGTGAAGCACCAACCCTTGAGTAACGAATTACTCTTTTCACTGTCATCCAGTCCAATTGCCTGGGCTTGGAAACACGTTGACACAAAATTCTTACTGCAGCTGCGATGTCGGGTTTTGTGGTAGTTGCAATGTATAACAGGGCACCTACCGCTTCTCTGTACTGTTCATTGTTTGGCAAAATGTCATCTTCACCTTCGAGTTTGAGGTATTCTGTGTTCATAGGAGTAGACGCACTTTTAGCATTTTCCATGCCAAACTTCTGCACAATGTCACTTATTTTACTTTTCTAGTTAAGCGTGTAGCTTTCATTTTCTGCTCTTTGGATTTGGATGCCAAGGTAGTAACTTACATCTCCAAGATCTTTAGTTTCAAACTGAGAACTTAATTTTTGAACTAACTTGTCAATTTTTTTGTCATCTCGGTTTGCAGCGAGAAAATCATCGACATACAAAACCACGTAAGTCCAGTCTCCGTCTTCACACTTCGTGTATAAGCATGGGTCTGCATGACTGCCGGAAACCATTCTTAATTAAAGCTTCGTTTATTTTGGTGTTCCAGTTTCTAGCTGCTTGTTTGAGGCCTTAGATGGACTTGTGGAGTTTGCACACTAGGTGCTCTTTACCCTTTTATATGTAGCCCTCTGGCTGTTCCATGTACAACTCCTCTTGTACATCACCATTTAGGAATGCAGTTTTCATGTCGATGTGCCTGACCTTTAGGCCTTTAGCTGCTGCTACACTCATAAGGACCCGGAAAGTAGTTTGTTTTCTGACTGGCGCGAATGTTGCATCGTAGTTGTCGCCGTATTTCTGGCAGTAGCCTTTAGCAACTAACCTTGCTTTATGAGTGCTTACTGATCCTTCTTCGTTATATTTGGTTTTGTAAATCCATTTGCAACCAATGGCTCGCTTTCCTGGAGGTAACTCGGTTAAAGTGCAGATATTATTTTGTTAATAATAATAATAATAATACACGAAAAACAACCGCAGAGCCATAGGCTCGTAGCAGCATAAAACGGGGAATTCAGACGTGGGGTTTAGCCGAGTTGAACTTGTCCACAGCAGCCTTAAACAAGTTCACAGATCCCGCGCTGACCACATTGGCTGGAAGTGCATTCCACGGATTGACCACACGGTGTGCAAAGTCGTTGCGTCGCACTTCCAACTTGACGTGACTCTTGGTCAATTTCTGAGGATGCCCACGAGTCACAGAATCAGAAGGGGTAAAGAATACACTTGGATTCAACCTGACCCCTCCTCGGAGGATTTGGTATGTCAAGATATTGTCTCCTCGAGTCCACCTTTCAGGAACAGACGCGAGACCAAGCCTTCGTAGCCTTTCACAGTACGAAAGCCCCCGAAACTGTGGCACCAGTTTGGTAGTCCTGCGTTGAACACGCTCAAGACGACTAATATCTTTGATTAGCCATGGCCGCCAAGCTTGAATGCAATGCTCCGTCAAAGGGCGAACATAAAATTTATAGATGGCTTTGACGGAGGCAGCATCCAAATAACGCACATGCCTTTTAATGAAGCCAATGAATCTGTTTGCCTTGGCGACGACAGCATCCACTTGATCCGAGACACTCAAATCATTCGAGATGATGACTCCCAGGTCTTTAATAGTGTTCACCACACTAAGTGGCTTACCACGATAGTAGTACATAAGCCGAGGGTTACTTTGACCAATGTGCATTACATAGCATTTGTTTGGATTAAGGAGCATCCCCACTTCATCACACCATTTAATAACTTTATCGAAGTCCTCTTGTAAAATAGAAGCATCGATCGGCTTTTTAATGGCTCGGTGCATTTTGGTGTCATCAGCATACTTTTCCAAAATGCTGGAGATGTCGCGGCCCATGTCCGCTATGAACAAACAGAAAAGAATAGGGCCAAGCACTGATCCCTGAGGAACACCCGAGGTAACTTTGCTCCAACCGGAGCAAGATCCCTCAATCACCACACGCTGCCTCCTTCCCTGAAGGTAATTATTGATCCACCTTGTGAGATTAACACTAATGCCAAGGTGCACAAGGGTGTCAACCAGCTTGGAATGAGGCACTGTGTCGAAAGCACGACTGAAATCGAGGAAAATCACATCGGTTGGAAATCCACAGTCCATCGCTGCAGTCCATGCATTACGAGTAGTAAGCAGATTGGTAAGACATGACCGTCCTTTGGTGAAGCCATGCTGCGTGTCATCAAGGATGCCAAGCTGACTGCATTCGTCAACCAGCAGTTGATACACAACTTTTTCACACACTTTGGAGATAACAGGCAGGAGGCTGATCGGTCTGTAGTTATCGGGGTCGTCAAGACTACCCCTTTTGAACAGGGGGACAATGTTTGCGAGCTTCCAGCTTTCGGGGACAATTGCCGTTTGAATGGACTCGCTAATGATACTGCAGAAAGGCTTGGCAAGTGATTGTGCACAGTGCTTCAAGATGAAGAGACTTCATTTCTTTATCTGCTGCTTCAATCCATTTTCTTCTTTCAGGCTCAGGTTTCCTCATGTCAGCTCGTCATAATTCTGGTTCTATGTCAGACTCTGTACGTACCATGTATGATAGTCGCCTTGCTGCTATGCCCCTGTTAGCTCTTGTAGAAACTGTGGTTGAAATATTGGTACCTTCTCCAGCATTTCTGGCTGTGACTTGATTGAGTCCTTGGTCACCGATCTCCACATGGGCCTCTGCATTTTTGGTCGAGTCTTGATCTTCGCCTGCCTCTGGCTCTGTTCTTTGAGATTCACTACTGTTTAGAATGCTCTCTATGGTTCGTATGAATTCCATTGGATTTCTTACTTTTTCATCTATTACGACTGTACGGCTTACTGTTACTCTGTCGTCTGGCAGTAGTATTCTATCACCTTTCGAAGTTTTGCTGTAACCGACCAAAATACCTTTTTGAGCTTTAGGATCCCACTTCGTTCTCACTTCATTCTTTTCTCCTTTGAGTTGTATGCATAGGCCTTACTTCCAAAGACTTTGATATGTTCAACGTTTGGCTTTTCTTCATACCACAGCTCGTACGGAATCGTAATGGCTGCCTTAGTGCTTACATTATCGCTTCCCCTAGCACTTGTTTGATAAGCAAGCATCAAACAACATGCACCTCGATGATTCACATAGGGTACGGTTTTTCCGTTCAGACACTCCATTCTGTTCTGATGAGTACGGTACCGTGGTTTGAAACTATGCTGTGCTCCCTGAGAACGCTGAGTTTTCTGTCCCGTATACTCCCCTCCAATATCTCCTCTAATTGCCTTGGGTTTCTTGCCAAATTTATTCGAGACTGCTACTATGTATTCTTCTAATTTTTTTTGCTTACTTCATCCTTGGTGGGAAGCAAATACACAATGTGAATCGGGAGTAGTTGTCAATGAATGTAAGGAAGTATCTCTTCTTGCCTGGTGTCATAGTTTTCATGGGACCACATATGTCGGTGTGTACTAAATCGAGCTTAGCTTTTGCTCGTGTACTGCCACCCTTTGGAGATGATTTCTTGGCTAGTTTCCCCTTTTGTGCAGTTTGTGCATCGCATGAACAAGCCACATATGTATGCAACTGTCATTCACTTCTTGTTGAGCAACCTTTGCATATTCTTTGCAGGATAACTTGTACAACTGATTGTTCAGTTCACCTACAGCAAGTGTCTTTTTTCTTGTCGAGAACTGTACACTTGTCGCCACTGAATGAAACGTTGTAGCCTAACGCTGCTAATTTCTTGACTGAGAGCAAATTGGTATCTAACTCTGGAGCAAACAACACATCCTTAGCTAGAACTTATTTACTACACCTGGTGACACTTCACAGTAGAGATAGCATTCCCCCACTCCCTCAGAATTTATATGTTGACCGTTTGCTAGGGTTATCTTTCGCTTTCTTGATTTGTCGAGATTCGTGAAGAAATCTTTCCTCATACTCATATGGCTGGTTGCAGCCGAATCAAAATACCAGTCTTTCTGTTGTGAGGTTTCACAGGTCATCTTAAAGCATGTCTTGTGATGGTACACTTTCTTCAGCTAGTTTAGCCTGCTGATCACCATTTTGTACCTTTAATGCTTCCCTTCCATGTTCTACATTCTTTCTTTAAATGTCCTTTCTTTTTGCAAAAGAAGCACTAGCGCAATTCCTTGTTGCTGTTTTGTTTGGGTTTGTATGGCTTGTGCGGCTGTCCTGCCTTCAAGCTGATTCTTTGTCTGTAGGCCTACTGTCAACACTGGCACTCCTGCTCTTTTCTTATACTCATCCTTTAGTTTCCCCATCACATATTCTATACTAACTCTTCTGGTCTTGCATCTACGGCTGTTACAAGCGCATCATATGATTCAGGAAGACCACTAAGTAGCAAAGCAGCAACATGCAACTCTTCCCCAATCCCACGCAATTTCTCCACAATTTCTAATGTACCACAAATGAATGTTTGTATTTCTTGATTTTTCTCTAGTTTACCTTGGTACAACTTTCAGATTAAGTACAGTTTGTTGCTTAGACTGCTACGCTCGTGTACCATTTGTAGTTGAGTCCACATCTCACGTGCACTACTGCAGTTACAAACATGTATTATTTGATTATCTTCTATACTTAATGAAATAGTGGTTTGTGCTCTTTCGTGTTTTGTTTTCCAGTCTGCTGTTATTGGATTTGGGGCAGAATTGTCCACTACAGATCACGTTCCCTCTCTTATAAGTAAAATTTTGACTTTAAACTTCTAGGGTTGGTAGTCCCCATCACTTAGCTTTGCAATTGTAAACTTCGTTTCTTGTGAATTAAATTTGCCATTGTGTAGGCCTAAACGATATCAGGGCGTGGTAAACACAGTCCAAACTTTTTGTTTTGTTTTACACAATTCTGGCTCCTAAAACTCGGAAATCTAGCTTCAAATTCACTACTGAAGACTTACAAATACAGTTCATTGAGTTTTCATAACTCGGCCCATAACCTGTTGGATATTTTAGTGGAAAAACTCATGAGGAACATTTGAAAATGTGCTTGGTTTAATGAACGACTTTAGCGGGACAACCATAGAGATAGATACATAACAAGACACTCTATAAGTAAGATTGAGCACTCGGCTCTATACACAACACTACTGGCAAGCAGCACCATCTATAAAACGAAACTGAAACTAGGCTATTGAATTGCTAGTGCACGCAACACAACTAAACACATAAACAACTGATGCTGTCGTATTATTTAACAGTTAGCTAGATAATCCCAATATGTATAACATGCTTAAATCCGATCTGTCGCCGTTGACCGAATAAAGCTAACACAAGTGGTTTATTTGTATCGATAGGATGCAGCTCTGTGTGGAAATTTGTGCCGTCAACACCGTCTTCGAAAAGGGTAAGCACAATCGAATCGCACTGAAAGTCATTGTTCATTTATTTTGCACAGGATATTTGTAGCACTAGATTGGTTTCGGGAATAACAGTAGCACTGGTGGTGACATATTGTGATGGAATTTGGCCAAAATATGCCGTCAACCTAGGTAGTAACACAGTTCTATCTTCTAAAGCTAATTGTTGTTGCTTCCAATCGATACAAGAATACAATGTTTGAAAAACGTTCTCAGCTTCGTCAGATTGAAATAACACCTGTGAAGTGATAAACAGTGAATGTCCGGTACAGTGATTGTAAAGTTCGGGTGCAATATTGATGAGATGGTTGATGAGATGCACTTAACGTTTGCGTGCCGGGCTTGCAAGCTAAACAGCAGATAAGAGGCCTTGTCTGAACTTGTTAGCAAACTTGTTAATGACAAATCAAAGCTGGAGGAAACATTGTGCAAAAATCAATCCGAGTTGAAGGCTGTCAAGGAGAAACTGTTAACTGCGGAGAAGGCACACGAAACCTGTAACAATGATGGAGATGAAACTTGGCCATCGCTTGTCGGCTATGCTGATGTTGCATCCAAAAGAAAATCGACAGATGACACTTGCAAAAATGTTCTTACTGTGGAAATGTGTGAAAATCTGGTGATAAAGAAGCTGGAAGAAAGGGAAGACAGGAAACAAAACGTTATATTGTACAATGTCCCGGAAAGTAACGAGGGTGACAGCAAAATGAGGATCGCACACGATCTTGAAAATGCCAAAAAAGTTTTTACCAGGCTAGGTGTTTCTGAAGACGTTAAAGTGGTGAAACACTTTAGATTAGGGAAAAAGCTTCCTGGAAACCCTGGAAACAGGCCTTTACTCGTAAAAGTGGGCTCTACTGATGAGCACCAAACTATTTTATTCAAAGCTTTTAAATGCAGATATATGGTTTTCCCAGGGTGTACCAAGCAAGTTGCAATTTCTCCTGATAGGTCTAAAGAGGAAAGGGATGAAATAAAAAACTTGTTTCGAGAGATGCAACAGAGGAGGGACAACGGGGAGAAAGACCTGGTTCTTCGAAACAACAAGATTGTGACAAGGAAGAAAACCTCAAGAGCAAAGGAGGAGAACGTAACCTAATTCTCGTAAATTTTCGCAGCATTAGAAATAAAGGAGATGAGCTGCAGGAATTGATTAGTTTCCACGATCCAGACATAATTCTGGCTACAGAAACAGGGCTGGATGGTGAAGATAATATACGCAGTTGGTTACCTACGAATTACATTGTTTATCGAAGAGATCGACAGAAAAGGGCTGGTGGTGTTTTCATTGCTGTGAAAAGTGCTCTTGAGTCTTGCTCGATCCAAACAAATGATGACATTGAATCCTGTTGGTGTAAGGTATTTTTGTCTAAAAGCGAGCCCCTGTGGCTCGGCTGTATCTATAGCCCAGTCAGTCATGACGAGGCTACTATAAATAAGTTTTGCGATCAAACAAGAAGCCTTGTTCCAGAAAGTGCAAAGAACATTGTGATTGGTGGGGATTTTAATTTGCCAGACTTAAAATGGCATGATCAAAAGTGGAGAGATGCAACGTGTGATGTAAGACCCGATGGGCTGCAGTTGTTAATGGACAGTTATGGTCTCGAACAAATAGTTGATAAGCCTACTCGTGGCCAGAACTGTTCGGACTTAATTTTTACTTCCTTGGATGGGGAGTTTAATGTCGAGGTTGATAAAGGCATTTCTGACCATAATACTGTTGTTGTTACACTCCCTCTCGTCGGCGATCTTAAACAGCCTAAACACACCAGGCGGCTGCTCTACAAAAAGACTGATTGGTCCCAAGTAAATGAGAGACTTGAGCAAAGCTACACAGTGTTTATTGCTTCTGCTGATTCAAACTCGGTGAATGAAAACTGGGAGTACTTTAAACAAAATTTATTAAGTGCCGTGGAAGAGTTTACGCCTGTATCCTATATCTCTTCAAAAAATGATAGACCCTGGATAAATGGGGAATTAAAGCGAAAGATACGGAAAGCAAGAAGGATACGGAAGAAAACAAAAGCTGCACCTTTACCGCAAACTCTAGCAGAGTTAAAGACCATCAGAAATGAAGTAAAAAATCAAATCCGTGCAAACAAAATTAGTTTTATGTCTAAACTTGGTGGTGACATTAATTTAAACCCAAAACGCTTTTGGTCGCACGTAAAAAGCATAAATCCAAAGGTATGTGGCATTCCTGCCATGCGTACAAATAATAAGTATGTAACCGAGAGCAAAGCTAAACCTGATTTGTTAAATACTCATTTTAAATCGGTATTTACACTGCCCTTACAGTCAGGGAGAAATCCTCAATTGACCCAACGAACTGGAAATGAAATGAAAGATATCGCCATAAGTTCAGCTGGTGTAAGACATCTGATAAATGCTCAAAAGGAAGGAAAAGCCTGTGGACCCGATCGCATCGTGGGAACAGTTCTAAAAAACACTGCGGACATTAGCACACTCTTCTTGTATTACATTTTTTAAAAAAAGCTTAAAACTGGCTGATGTCCGCTGTTGTACCATTATTTAAGGCTGGAAAACGTAGTGAAGCAAACAACTACAGACCTGTGGCTCTTACTTCAATTTGTTGTAAAATGTTGGAGCACATAATTGTCAGTGAGATGGTGAAGTTTTTAGACAATGAAAAACTGCTTACTCATGAGCAATTTGGTTTCAGAAAGGGCTCGTCGTGTGAACTCATGTTAGTTGCTATGGTCCACAA
Organism: Lithobius niger; assembly: GCA_023313725.1. Lineage (NCBI taxonomy): Eukaryota > Metazoa > Arthropoda > Chilopoda > Lithobiomorpha > Lithobiidae > Lithobius > Lithobius niger. The sequence continues at coordinate 14,495 of JAHWFP010212257.1, read as the reverse complement.
CATTGCACGTGGGCTGGATGGTGGTTACTCAGTAGATATAGTCTCTCTGGATCTAGCCAAAGCATTTGATACTGTGCCACATGATCTGCTGCTTAGCAAGATGAAAGCTTATGGTATTTCCAGAGAGATTATTTCCTGGTTTGAATGTTTTTTGAAAAACCGCTTTCAGTATGTGATGGTTGATGGTAGCGAGTCTGATACTGTGCCTGTCACATCAGGTGTTCCGCAGGGATCAGTCAGTGGTCCCATTCTTTTTTTATTGTACATAAATGACTTGATGGATGTACTGTCGTCAAACCATAAATTGTTTGCTGACGATAATTACATTTATCGTATTATTACCGAGGATTCCGATAAACAAATGTTGCAATCTGATTTGAACAACGTTATCAGTTGGTGTGATACTTGGCAAATGAACATGAATATCTCAAAATGTAAATACATGCATGTTAGTCACAAACAAAATAATCTTGCCCCAGTGTGCATATTACGGGATAGCCCTTTAGAGGCTGTTGAGAGTATGTCTTGTCTAGGTGTTAAGATAAACAACAAATTGACTTGGTCTGATCATATTGAAACTGTATGTGCAAAGGCTAACAGAGAAATCAGATTTTTTCATAGAGTTCTAAGTGATACTTGTCCAAGGGTCCGTGAAATTGTTTTCAACGCTGTAACTAGGTCCAAATTGGATTACTGTGGAGCTGTTTGGGATCCTTATACCAAAAATCTGTCAGATTGTCTGGAGAGAGTTTTACGTAGGGCGGCTCGGATGATCAGTGGGAATTATTGTAGAAAAGCTTGTGTCACTCAGATGTGTAATAGCACGAAATGGAAATCATTAGCAAATAGGCGTAAAGACCATAGGCTGATGCTCTTTTATCGGGTCTTGCATCAACATACCATACTTGATCCTGATAAATATTGTAAACCACCTGATTTTCTTGGTAGGCTAGACCATTCGATGAAAGTAAAGAGGTATCAGTGTCGGAAAAATGTGTTTGCGGGGTCTTTTTTCCCCTGTACTATTATTGATTGGAACAAACTACCAAACGAGTTTGTTACCTGCAGAAATGAAACTGCTTTTTCAACCAAAGTTATTTCCAACCGAAGAACTTTAGAATGTAACCATACTATTTAAGCGTATTGTACTTTGTTGTGTTCTTTTTTTTTTGTTGTTGTTTTTTGTATATTTGTGTACTTTATTTTGATATTGCTTTTTGCCCTATTGGGCGCTGCAATTATGTTATAAATATAAATAAATAAATATAATATTCGGGTTAAAATTGTTGTTTGCTGTCGCGGTATTTGCCGCATTTAATGCTTAGGTGCGACCGTAGTGAAATGCCATTACGTATATTTTTTCGCGCTCGCGTTGTCACGTCTTTTTCGATGTAGGAGTTGGATATTTCTACTTTCTTGGGCTGTTTCTCGGCTTTGATGAGGCTGCGTATTACGTGTTCTTTTATGGGAAACTTGCTTTGTTTTGCGCCTATATTTATTTATTTTTTACACGTTTTGCTGATGTGCGGTGAAATGGTGTTCTTTGGTTCCTCCGTGGAGGCTGTACCTGGCGGACGACTTAACTTTATTTGTATTCATTGTTTTGTTGCTTTGGCCTCCCAGCCGGCAATGTTTGAATGTTGTGACCTGCTGACTTGAAGGTATTGTTTTAATAATTTGTATTATTTTTTTCTTGTTTTTTTTTGGGTTGCTATGTCTTTTCTGTACTCAAAAAAACTCTCTTGGCCGCAATTCCTCTGACGGGAAGGAGCTTTGGGATGTACGCTTCGAAATTATTGCATAATTTAGCTTCTTCGATTTTTTTGATGCCGCTTTTCTGGGGTAAGCTGCCATCTTGTTGATCATGGACTATTCGGTACGAAATCTTTGCTTTGTTTTGACCCCTCTTTATGGACAAGTGTATTCACTGCTGCAAGCCAGATAATGTAAGTGACTGTACGATTTTTTTAGATTCTATTTTTAAATGGAGATTACGAAGAAATTCTGATAAACTGTCGACATGTTTTGTTTCCAAATTTGAACTTTGTAACGTTCGACCGACCAATGCACAGCCTAACTTTTATTTCCAAATATCTTCGCCAATCACATAAAATGGAACGTGTTATTGTGTGCTGCAGCCCTGCATATTTATGTATTTAACTCCCGTCAGATTTCCCCAAATGTCACAAAGAAGTAAATGACGTGTGTTTTTCTGGTAATCGTCCTATGTCCTGGGCAATTTCATTTCCTATAAAATAACTTTTATTAGACGGTACCTTAGGTACAATCCACGGCCTAGAGTGTGAATTGGTTTTTGGGTTTTTAGGGGACAGTGTCGCACGAACCCAAGCCCGTTCTCACTCACTTTGGTAGCATTAATGGTTGAGTATACCTTTGGTAACATAGCCGTTTTATACATCTTTTTCGTATATACGTTCGATGGTTGAATATATTTTTGGTCACAAAAACTTTAAACATACCCTTGACGGCAGTGTTGGTTAGTATACAAACGCACGCAGCGATGTTAACTAGTAATTTTTGTGAAATTTGTAGGCTCAATGCACTTTTAAACTATGACAAAAAATCCAGTGAAATTCCTTCCCAAAAACTACTGCAGTCAATGAATGACTGAATTGAATTGAATTTATTGCGTAACAAGCAAAACGTGACAAGGAAAGGGTCAGTTGACCACTAATATATTCAACATACATAAAAAGAATAAAAAAATATAATTAGTTAAATAAATTCTTCAAATAAACAAACATTGCTGACCAAATTACAGTCGATGGTCAAGAGCAAAAACTAACAGCCTCTAATTAAATATTCACTGCGGTTAAGTTTATGCAACTCAGTTTTAAAAATCTGTGCGTACGTTTCGCCAAAAAGAGTACAAATCTGGCCGATCAACCTTTTTTAAAAATTCAATGCTCTGAATGTTGCCCATGTTTATGTGCCACATATTATATCTGTAGCCATGCCGATTGCAAATATTTTTTCCTGCCCACGTCTGTGACATCGCCGTGTTACTATGCCGCAATAAATTCCTTCGTATTTTGTGCCACTCAAAGATTAAATAACGTCTCTGCCCATAAAAGTTGTGCATTGGAAGACATTTTGTTCCAAACCGATTTCCACCGAATTTCTTGCCCGTTCGAATGTACTGTCAAACCTCTCTTCTCCTTGTGCATCTCCCACACGTCCAACCAATAGGCCTACTTTTTAACTTCTCATAAGGCCTTCTTCCACGATTATTCCCTTTTCCCCATGCTTTTTTCTGCCATTTTGCTAATGAAACAAACTCGTGAAAAACTATACCTTCTGACGTCAGTCACCAGAATATTTAAAAAAATTTTTATGCGTCGGCTCGAATGCTGTTTGTACTTTTGAAAATTGCCTTTTTGACCGGTAATATACCATGCTGCAGCTGTATCTTTTTTTGTATACTCTTTGCTCTGTGATTATTAACCTAGTTTCCTTCCTTCTTCTTTACTACTGCTACTTGCCACGTTTTTATCATGTCGTTTATTTGGTTTGCCCAAGCTGTGCAACAGCCCCAAGTGCAATACCTCCCCTCAGCCTCGTTTAAGGGTATACCGCATTTGACTGAATTGAATGATGAAGTCTGTTGTTGTTTGACGCGCACCCAGCATTAGCCATGGCGCCAGAAGGAGAGAGGGACAATTTTGCTAGGTAAATCCCAATTATGAAGTCTGGTCCATGCAGTTGGAGTGTGTGGCCAGGACAGAGGAGTGGTTGGTCCCGGTCTTACAGGGTGCAAGGCCTGTAGGCGATGCTGCTGCCAAAGCTGCTTGGGATTTAAAAAATAATGATTGCCTTTCCTTCCCTTATAAAACAATTTCCCCAACCTGTTACTGCAATTTAAGGGGATCACATCTGCCCGCACTGTCTGGGATCAAATAGCTACCTCGTATGGCGTTAAATCACAAACCATGGTAACGAACTTGTTTATTCAGTTGACGAGAGTAACCATAGCCCCAAATGAGTCCCTTACCTCATGTGTTACTCGTGTTAGCGGTATGTATAGGAGTTGCATAGCTTCAGGCAGAAATGTTAATAAGGCTGAAGTGTGCCTTTATCTTTTGCAAGGCATACCTTTTGTTCATCTACAGACGACCATAGAGATTCTTAGGAATACACCTGCCCTCTTAACTCTTGACAACGTTCAAACCTCTCTTGTCCAGGCTCATCAACCTTATCTCGGCAACGCCTCAGCTACCTAAAATTTTTCCAGAAACCTGCCCTTACAGAACTCGTCCGTAGCCAATTCTGCTCAAGCGAAAGTAGTTAACGTCCAGTCTACCCCTCACCAACCTAAACTCTGCCATAGATGCGGCTCTGCCTCACATTTGATTGTGCGCTGCACTGCCTGCCTCCTCCTGATGTGCTTAAGGCCTGTTAACGCTGTGATGGCCCGAGGACCTCTGTCTGTCCAACTCCACCAGGTGCCGCAATTGAACGTTCCAACAGCAAATCCAACGTCAGCCTTTTCAGGGTCCGCAACCACAACGACCGCCAAGACCGCGTCTTCCCCAAACTAACCAGGTGTCATCTTTGGATGCTTTTAATCAGAAACAGAATGCCAATGATGGCCTCTCGCTAGACTCTAGTTTTGGCGTAGAAAATGAGTTTATGGTGTGTGCTCTGGACAGTCCCCCTTTTGAAACTGTACCATCTAAGTTAACTCAACCTATGGTTAGACAAGATGCTTGCCTTAGAGGTATGTATAGGAGTTGCATAGCTTCAGGCAGAAATGTTAATAAGGCTGAAGTGTGCCTTTATCTTTTGCAATGCATACCTTTTGTTCGGGTGAAGTTCAGGATGGATTCGTATACATCAGTGCACATGCTCAGATGTTGTGGGAAAAACATAGATAGGGAGAAATGTCGGCTCGTAAGGGTCAAGCTTGCGGCAGATGGTACCTACGTTGAGGGTCGCCTGGTGGGTTCTGTTGACATAATGGGCGTGAATAAATTTGGGCGTCCTTTTGGGATTCCAATTACCCACACTAATGTTGTTGAGATACCCCAGGCGACCAACAACTTGATATCAGCCTCCAGGTTGATCGAGTCTGGATTTAATGGGAATATGAGATTAAATGGTATCTATTTCTGCCAGAGGCAAAACCACATAACTTAAGTCTCTTTGCTGTCAGGGACAAACACCTGCACGATGTCTTTGCAATTATATTGCCAGAAGCTAATAAAGGATGTTGCAGCGGGAGTGCCCCTTTGTTAGTCCTTTGTTGCATATGCCTGATCCTTCAAGGTGTAGTCCCCCGTTACAGGTTCCCCCGTGTGACCCTAAGTTGTTCCTCCTAGCGGTCCCTCCTATAGTTCTGTGCAGACTACATCTGAAACCTTGTCCCCCTGCTGCTCCCATCTTTCAGCCAAAGGGTTTAGATTTGTTGTTGTCAGATACTCGTACCTCTACGTCTGGAGCCTCCTGGTGTTGAAGTTTTTAGTATTTCGCCTAATTATGATTTCAGATGTTGTTGTTCACCCCCAGAGCGTCCAAGGCTTAGAGAGGGGTGGTCTAGATAATGGTGGGCTCTGTGACTTAGAGGGGGATGTAAATGGTAATCATTCATGCCACCCTTGTGGGGGAGTTGGCAGACGCGTGCCTCGATATACCCCCTCTTACCTTCTCTATAGGAACAGTTTTTTGGCTCCAAGGAGTGGGCACCAAATGCGGTGTGGCATGAAGGAGCCCACTCGGGTGGTTCATTCTCCGGCAAC
>JAHWFP010212256.1:0-12016 GCA_023313725.1 Lithobius niger | reverse complement strand
CTCCCGAACGTTCACGACCCCGGGGAATACCCTTAACCCTTTCCAAAGTGGTTCCCCGTACCTTAGGGCTCGCATAAGCGCCCCCTTCCTAACGTGCGTAGGACGGGCCTGCACATCGAGCTCTCATTCCTTTTTTCCCTCACCCACACGTGCCGCGCGACGGCCGCCCGCTTCTCTACCCGCCCCGACTGGACTGCATACGAACACGGCAGCCAGGCTACCTCTTCGGCCCGTGCTTTTCACTCTCCTCCCGTCTTCTGCACCGCTCTTGCCGGCCGGCGTTTGTCGTTACCCCCCCCCCCCCCCCGAAACTACGTCGAAAATCCCCCATAATACCGTATAAAATAAACTTTTAAATAACCCCAGTCTTTATTAATCACACAGCTTCGTGATGTCGAAGTAAAACAGGCGAATTTGGACCTCTTTCGTAAGATTTTTTGGCCTTGAAAAAGGCCTTTTTTGGATCGGTTTTTTCTACCTTTTTTTAGCGTTCCACTTCAGAATCTTCATGTAAAGATGGTGATAGTGTTGTGGAATGGTCTTCTTCTTCTTCTTTATGGTCCTCTGGAGGGTTTATAATATTTTCAATGTGGTTTTGAATTCTTCTTGCTCTTCTTCACTGTTGCTTCGCCATAATTCCGTTTGCCGACGTGTTGGATGGATAACAGACGCCTACTTACTTGAACAACAGTAATCCGGTTTTGGGGGCGTGAAGCTTTTATCCGTGTGACTTCCACGTTGAATGATTTCACATATGATAACGAACTAAAGTTTTGAATAGACCGCCACACGCTCCGTACAGGGACTTCTAGCGCATGCGCTCGTCCACCAATTAAGGAGTAATTGATAAATTGAGGGAAGGAAATGATTCCCACGAATTTCCAACGGTCGTCTACAAATTAAATTAACAGCTCATGGTACCATGGCGGTTGTTAATTCATACGTAATTTTCTCTCATTCAACGTAACGAACTGGACACACGCTTGCAGTTTCAAGTAACTCGTACAGTACAGATAAGGAAAATAAAATAGCTAAATAGACGTGAGATAGAATTATCTATCTCCCACGAAAAATCGTGAGAAATAGAAACATGAGGGATGCGGGTGCGATTTTCATCGAGAGACACTGCAAACTCAAATCACAGTCACAAACTAAATTTGTTCTCGGTTCGAAACACTCACACCGTTTCATCCGTCCTGGCAATGGCGTGTATTTGTTACACAGTGAATCTGAACTAAGTGAAAGCATGGATAGAGAAAAAAGAAGACAGTGATATTCGTTTATCAGTGCGGCTGTGTTTGGGACAATCTGATGCCCGTATTATTTTCGGAGGTTTTTTTATAAATGGAAAATGTGAAAGTGGACTGAGAAGAAGCTCCTAAAAAGTGAAAAATGGAACTCAGTAGTGATGATGAACAATTTGGAGACTTGTCTGTCGAATTACATGCTACATTTCCTCAAGTTACAGCTGTAGACATCTTGGACCTACCATCAAGCTTGCCGACATCCGAGAGTGAGGGTAATGTACATACTGTTATTGTTACATGTCCAAATTTAGAACTTACTCAAACCGGCTTGCTTACTCAACTAACTCCCCCTCATAAATCACCTAATTTAGATTTAAACACACCACCCGCCCCCTATCAGGTTCAAACTAGTCCTGTAACACCCTTTAACCACCCATTTAGCCCTGTTTTTATTCCTGAATGGGCGCGTTTAAAACCGATAACTCCTAAACCTACAACTAAAGTTCCTAGGCATGTATCTCATTTTTTCCATTCCCCCGAAACGGTTTTGCAAACGGGAAGAGGTAGAAACGGCGCTAGAAAAGGTTTGAATTTCGAAAGAAAATGGGAGGAACGCAACAAGGGCATTGGAAAACGGTCATAATCACGTGTCCCTACCCCTCCCCCTCGCAATCTTCGGACGAAGATTTTCCACCTGTTAAAAAAGTGCGTGTCTCCAATGTCTCAAAAACCCCCTCCCCTTCCCCCTCACCTACGCCTCCTTCCAGAAAACGCAACAAGGGCATTGGAAAACGCTCAAAATCACGTGTGCCTCCCCCTCCCCCTCACACTTCACAATCTTCGGATGAAGATTTTCAACCTGTTAAAAAAGTGGGTGTCTCCAATGTCCCAAAACCCCCTCCCCCCCACCTCCTTCCAGCTCATCTTCTAGTCCATCTTCAGCATCAAGTCATTCGTCGCTTGACGACTTCCAGCCCCCTAAGAAGAAGAATAAGAAAAAAAAAGGTAGTCCACCCGTTCACACCTCTCAACCACCACCACCATCTTCTCCTTCAGCACCACCGCCTCTAAACTATTCAGCTGAAGATGAAGAAGAGGATTTAAATCTTAACAACCATCCTCGTCTACAATCTAACTCGTCCGATCTCAGAAACCGGCTAGGCTACAGTGTAGAAGATTATGTATATATTTCATTAATAGAATCTAGGCACATCAAAAAATTTAAGACTCAAGGCACGGACATCCACTTAACTTTTAATCCCATACCAAGTGAAAGGTTGGCTGCTCAAAATTTAACAATTTCCGACCATCTTGAGGCTGCATTTTCTACTATCATCAGAAACGCTACTATCATCAGAAACGCACTTCGTGATGCTAGAAATCATGATCAAGTGGGGATTATACTACGTTCACCAGATCTTGAATCCCCTATTTACGTCAGATTTCAAAGGTGGGATTTATGGCACCCAGGATTGATTTTGCACGAGGTGGAAAAAGTGTTACAAAGTAGTAAGAACATAAATTTTAATGACGGGTTTACAATACGTATTTCCCATGTACAGATGCCCCAGGGAGGTGCACGTAAAACAGGTGGACATGTAAATACCTGGAATTTTTTCAAGAAATTACGAAATGTTGTTACCACTCCTGATATCAGAGGAAATTTGTGTTTGGCTTTAGCACTAATTATGGCACAATCATACAACGGAATGTTACCCCACATCCCTTTTACGGACAGAAAACGTAAAATAAAAAAAATCAAGGATGAAATAAGTGGTTTGCACAAGAAGGCAGGTGTCGCGGAGGGAATTCCTTGTGGGCTTGAAGAAATACAAGCATTTCAAAAAGTGTTACAAGATATGCAGATATGTGTTTTTACATATGAGTTTGGAGGAGTGTCACCAATATTCGTAGGCCCTGACAGAGATTTGATTGTTAATATTATTTTGTTTGAAAATCACTACGTTTTTTGTAAGAACTTGAAGACGGTTTTAGGACAGGCATATTGGTGTATACGATGCAGAAAGGCATTTAATAATCTAGGAATTCATCTGTGTAAGGATACATGCATGGCATGTCGGAAAGTAGGATTTTGTTCAAGACGTGTCACACCTGTCCACTGTAAACAATGCAACAGATTTTTTCGAGGTCAACAATGCTTCGACAACGATCTATTCAAGACGGACCCTACACATAATTCAACGTGTGAAGATTTTAGAAAATGTAGAGTATGTTTCAAAGAGTACATGTCTACTATTAAGGACCATCATTGCGGTCAATATAAATGTAGCATTTGCAAGCAATGGGTATCTCAAAATGGCCATGATTGCTACATTCCAAAACATAAAGACCCCCCGCCTTCAGACAAACCTACGATATGGGGGTTTTTCGATACAGAAACCGGACCTATTAAAGAACGTGGCGTCGATGGAAAGGGGAATAAGTTGTATGAACACGTCATAAACTGCGTTGTGTACACTCAGTGTTGTTCACAGTGTAAGGATTTTAAATCAATGGAACGTGACTGCCATGTTTGCGGACATAGGATTTTCAAGTTTGTAGGTTGGAATGCTAGAAATGAATTTTGTGATTTTCTCTTCAAACAGTATGGTGGGAATAAGTCAGTCAACTTTATTTGTTCTGCTTTCAACTTTTCGGCCTACGATGGACATTTTGTGCTTACTTATTTACTGGAAAAAAAGTGGTCTCAGAGGTTATATTGAATGGAGAAAAAATAATAACCATGAAGCCGACCGTATTAGATTCATAGATTTTATGCTTTTTTTCAAGTCGTCTTTGAAGAATGTTGGGAAATCCATGGGTATTCCTGAAAGTAAAGGGTTTTTTCCGCACAAGTTTTCCACAGAAGATAATTTTTCATATGTAGGGCCGTACCCTGACCCCTCCATGTACGGGATAGAGCGTTTTTCCGAAAAAGAACAGGAAGAATTTTACGAGTGGTATAAGGAAGTTTCGGAAAACGGTGGCATCTTCAATTATAAAGAACAACTTGTGAAGTACTGTACGTTAGACACCATCATTTTGCACAAAGCAGCCATGAAAATCCGTGACATCTTTATGGAAATTTTCCCCAACATAGACCCCTTTCTTTCATGCACTCTCGCTGTTGCCGTAACGCGTGGTTACCGAGCGCTACATCTTGAAGCAAATACGTTAGGTCACATCCCTTTTTCGTATGCGGCACCTAAAAAGAAGTATTCCAAAAGCGGGTTACAATGGCTTTATTGGGTGGAAAAGACTGAAGGTGTCAAGATTCAGAAAGCCGATTCCGTCTCAGGTGAGAAAAAATGTTTGTCTTATTACGTCGATGGGTTCAGTTCGATTCCCGTCAATACATGCTGGCTGTACCATGGTTGCATATTTCATGCGTGCCCCGATTGTTTTGGATCTAAAAGACATGAAAAGGCAATATATTCTCACCTATCTCTTGATGAGGTCTACGAGAGGGACCAACTTATCATTCAACAGCTGACTGAAAATGGTTACAAGGTGAGAATCATGTGGGAATGTAAATTTAAAGAATTTTTAAAAGGAAATCCTGAAGCCCGGCAATACGTAGAATCCTTAGACTTACAAGAAGGTTTGCGTTGTGAAGACTCTTATAAAGGCGGCCGAGTTGAGGTTATCTTTGCATGGATGGAAGCAGGGGATCAATATTCACTTTCATACCACGATTTTGTTAGTTTGTACAGTTTTGTAATGTACAAGTACATCTACCCGAAAGGCCTTCTAACTATAATCAAGAATGTGAAGGGATGCTCAATTTCAAATTATTTTGGTTTGGTGAAATGTACTGTACTCCCGCCCAACAGTCTCCATTTGCCTGTATTACCTACAGTAATAAATAAACGGTTGTTCTTCACTCTTTGTTACTCGTGTGCAGCTGTGGAAAACAAAGAAGAATGTAATCATTCTGAAGCTAAACGTGTTTTGAAAGGTGTCTGGACAACTCCGGAATTAAATCTTGCCCTTGAATATGGATACAAGATTCAACGAATTTTCGAAATTTGGGATTTTACGTATGATGAATTATTTCACCCATTCCGGTCTTACATTGAACGTCTTTTAAAGATAAAGGTTCAGTCTGAAGGATTTCCCACCAACTGCGTTACTTTCGAAGCAAAAATGGCATATGTTTCGGATTTTGAGAAAAAGCAACTGATAAAATTGGATGTAGACAAGATAAAGCCAAATCCAGGATTGTGAGAGGTTTCTAAGCGGGCCTTGAACTCGCTTTATGGTAAGCTGGCTGAACATACTAGTGTACTCACCACGAAGTTTTGTGATAAAGCACAAGACTTCTTTGAACTTCTAACAGACCCCACCAAAGAAATACACAGCGTAACTTTCGAAGAAGGAGACGAAATCGCGCGTGTACAGTTCAAAGACAATGTCCGTTTTACGAAGCCTAAAAAGCACAATAATGTGGTGATAGCCTCGTTTGTTACAAGCTACGGGCGCATAGAATTATACCGTGCAATGGCCGCTTTTCCTGCCGGTTCTGTAGGATATTTTGATACCGATTCTTTGGTGACCAGAACGAAAATAGGTGTTCCAATCCCTTTAAAGATAGAAGGACATCTTGGTTGCCTGACAGATGAGATAAAAACAATGTTTCGACCTACAGCATACATATCAAAGTTTATGGCCGCCGGAACCAAGCAATACTGCATGACCATCAAATTTATGGATCATCCATACCTTGTCGAACACATTATAAAAATTAGAGGTTTTAGTTTGGATTCAAAAGCCTTGGAAGTACTTAACCCTCAAATAATGGAAACACTAATTCTTGCCCGTCAAGTTGATAAAGCCATCACCATTTCAAATCCACAACAAATTATCCGTAAAAAAAACCACATATTTAATGTGTACCGTGAGAAGAATTACAGAATTGTCTACAACAAACGAATTATACAAGAGGACTTTTCTACCATCCCCTACGGTTACAAGAACCCATGAAGAATCGTTTAATTTGCACTTTTATGGTCCGAATAAGCCCTTTGACTATAGATGTGAGACACAGACCATACGTTTTTCCCCTCCCTCCCTCCTTTCTTCCAACCTATTTGCTCGCCTTCACGCAACGGCATTTGCTCACTCTTCCGACGGGTGGACTAGCAGACACACATGGGAGAGAAGAACGTGCTACACGCCGTACTTTTTCCGCCTTGCTCGAACCTTTTCAAATTGATTGACGTAAGGGCTCATTCATCACTCTCTCCTCATCAGCCATGGAAGACAGACGTATTAAACACGCATTGTTACTTCTCACAGTCTTATCTACATTAACAGCCTGTCTGGAAGTTTACATTTTAGCAGCGAGAAATAGTGATGGTGGGCACAACTTCACTAATACAACTTATATAACTTCAAATCAAAAACCGCAATGTTGGACAGCTTTTAAAACCTCAACAGGGCAGCGTTTTTCACTGTGTCTACATTCCACCACCACTCATTTCGTATGACCTCAGCAAACTTCAATAAACACCACCGATCTTAATATTACTGCAAAAGCAAATGTCAGCCTTAATGGAATTTGAAACCCCTTTTTTTATGCTTATTGCGGGCCCTTCTCAATCAGGAAAATCTTCATTCTGTCGACGATTCTGTCGGCACCGTTGTTGGCTAGTGCAATTGGTGGAGTGGTTGGAAAAACCATCGGAAAAAGAATTTAGTATCAGTGAAGCCATCATTTCAATTTATCAACTTTGGAAGCCTAAACATTACATATTTTATGAGTGAAGCCAACATTTCCCTCCAACATGCGTAAGATGACATTGGTGCCTTACAATGACATGCTGTCCCAACAACCGAGTTTCAACCCCTATTATAGACAAACTCTCGACGATTTGGAACCTACAGTTAAAACCATCAAAACGCTGCAAACCGATATGGAAAACCTGTTGGCTGAACCTCAATTGTCGGATTTTGACAAAGCAACTTTCCTTACACGTATGCAAGGGTGTGTTCAAACCCATTTAAAACATTATAGAGACGCTACATCGCCTCGAGCACTCATTTCTACACCTACAACCACTTCTGGAGTATCTTCAACTACATCGTCAACACCGACTACAACGTCAGCGTCATTAGTGACTACATCCGGACCGACTATTCTTTCAGTAAAACCGAGAATATTAGGAGCCATCCCCAAAAACTATAAAAATAGAGTCAACTTTATTTTGGATGCGTTGGATGCCAATCACAACTTCAAGATTAATGAAAAACATGAAATTATTGTAGGGGGTGAAAAAATCCCCGATTCTAATCTCCTAGATTTGCTACGTCACGCATCCACAAATTTGAAGACTACACATCATTTAGAAGGTGCCGAAGCTTTTAAAAATTTGTTACAAGAAGCAAACGTCCCCAAAACGTTCCTTACCAATAGAGCTACTCTGCGTGGTGGCGAAACATTATCACTCTTACCCCCTGGAGACTTTACTCCCCCCTCCCTTCTCTCCATCCCATCTCCAACTTCCGCTAAGCCAGACACCCTCCCTGTTACTACACTTGCTTTGCCCCGACGTCGTCCTCCCATTCTTAAGCGTCATTGGGAAGATTTCCCACGATTTAATGACTAATTTATAATGAATAAATATTTTGCAAAATATTATTATGATCCGGAGCATCCTGCTGGGTTTGGTAGTGCATTAAAATTATATAATCAAGCTAAAGCTGATAAGCTTCCTTTCACATTTCGAGATGCAGAAAAGTTTCTTGCGACTTCTGACACGTACACGTCACATAGACGGGTAGTAAGACGATACCCTAGAAAAAAAACTGTAAGTGCCGGACTGGATGTGAATTGGCAAATTGATTTGATAGATGTAAGATCGTTAGCCAAATGGAACAAAAAGAATGGGTGGATTCTTGTAGCAATAGACATATTTTCAAGATTTGGGTATGGTGTGGCTAGTAAGTCAAAAAGCAATAAAAACGTTATTGAAGGATTTAAAAAAATATTTAAACAATCTAAAAATATCCCAGTACACGTCCAGGCAGATGGTGGCTTTGAGTTCTGGGGGAAAGAAACGAGGAATTTCTTAGAAAAAAAAGGAATAAACCTTTTTTCATCTAAGACAAACACTGAACATAAGGCAAGTGTAATTGAACGTTTTATAGGCACGGTTAAAAGAAAAATGTGGAAAATCTTTACCTATCGTGGAAATTATAAGTTTATAGACATCCTTCCAAAAATTTTAAAAGCATATAATAATACAGTACATCCAGCAATCGAATCCAAACCTAGCAGTGTGCAATTTGAAAACCAATTTTGGTTTTGGCGGCGCTACCACTCCCCGTTTGCATTACACAAACCTCCCAGAAAATTTTCTTTTGAAATTGGTCAAACTGTCAGAATTAGTAAATCACGTCACGTGTTTGCAAGAGGATTTAAACCTGGTTGGTCCAAGGAGCAATTTAAAATTATAAAAAGGCATTCAGGCAAACCTGAGATGTATTCGCTAGCCGACCTCTCTGGAGAGCAGATTCAAGGGAAATTCTATCCTTACGAACTAACTTTATCTTTAAAAACAGATACCGATTTTCATGCAGTTGAAAAAATTCTGAAAACACGTGGGCAAGGAAAAAATAAACAATATTTTGTTAAATGGTTTGATTATCCGCCTAAATTCAACATTTGGATAGATGCATCAGATTTAAAGGACAAACCCCCTGACTAAAAATTCAAAATGTCCGATCTCACTGAATTTTTTTTACAATTGCCTTCGAACGGGGATCCTATTTATAATCCAAAAAATACTCTTAGTGATTTCACAATCCATCTGCCAAAACGAATAGAATTAAACGGAAAATGGAGTGTAGGACTTGTTGAAATAATTTATCCACACAATTTTATTCAACTTTCCAAATCACGCAAGGCTGCTTTTCAAGTTATCAAAAACCCTAGTCGTCAGATTTTTTTTCCTTTTTTTAATTTTAATCAACATGTGCACAAAACAGATGAAGATAAATGGATTCCTACATTTATTGCTTTCATAAATAATTATCTTAGAGAAGCTTACAACAACAATCCTCCTGTTAAACTATCACTCAACTCTATAGAAAATTTAATTGTTGTTGAACTAAAACCTAATTGTCATGTCACCATTCAGGATAGATTGGCATTTATTATAGGATTTGTTGGTCACCAAAAAGAAGTTTTAACTAAAACTACCGAAGCTGTTAGCTATCCAAAAATTAAATTAGAAGACCAAACTAAACCATGGTACATGGAAATTAAATGTAACGTAAAAATAGGGTATCATGTAATAAAAGTCTTGCCTGAAGGATTTTATTTAAAACCAGAAAAAGTGATCGAGGTTATCAACGATTTGATATCAAAATCCCCTGCAAAAGATGATGCAAAATTTTCCTATAACGTATTAAAAAAAGCGTTTCGAGTAGAAATGGCTGACGATATAGTTATAAAATTAAATAATACTTCAGCCCAATTGCTAGGATATGAAAAAGCTGTCAACATCTACCCCACAGTAAACAGAACTCCTCCACATCCCATGGATTTAGACATAGGATTTAATACTATATATATTTATTCTAGTTTAATCTCTCCTGATGAAATTGTGGGGAATGCTTTGGTACCACTTTTAAGATGTATTCCCGTTAGAGGACATGATGGAGACATAATTTCAGAAGTTTTTCAATTTCCGTTTTATAAGCCCCTTTTAAACAATAGTTTCCACGAAATAGTCATGTCACTAAGGGACGACATAGGGGAAACGGTCCCTTTTTCTTCCCTCGGAAGAGTTAATATAAGTTTACATTTCAAAAAAATTGACTAGTCGTTTTGAA
Source organism: Lithobius niger (assembly GCA_023313725.1). NCBI lineage: Eukaryota > Metazoa > Arthropoda > Chilopoda > Lithobiomorpha > Lithobiidae > Lithobius > Lithobius niger. The sequence goes on along the minus strand of JAHWFP010212256.1, from coordinate 1,931 downwards.
AAAAATGAATGAATGAAATCTTTAAAAGGAACAACATAAATATGATAAGTATCAGTCGATGAAAGGTTCTTGGAGGTGACGGGCGATATATTGTTTTTTCTTATAATTATTTACAATCATGAAGATCCCTCCCCAAAATACGTTTCAGCATTGTTATGGCCATTACTGTCGGCAAGCCGGTTTGGGAGGTGTCTTTTCTGGTGGAAGATTTCAAAAAGGATCCGGTTTTATGGACCCCTTCAGACGGTTTATTATTCCTTACGTAATGCCTCAATTAAAAAATTTAGCGTCAGGTGCCTCACGATATTTGCTAACAAAAGGTAAACAATTTATGGACGACATTCATTCTGGCATTGGCTTTAAAGAGGCAGCTAAGACACGTTTAGGACAAGTTAAATCCGATTTCATGACTAATGTGTTAGGACGCTCACAAGGCGGAAGCGGTCGCAAACTGCGAAACCTATATGCACCATTCCCTCACTCATTATCTCACTCCGGTATTAAACGCAGACGAGGAAGGAAGGCAAGCTCAGCTGTTAAGAAGAAAAATAAAAAGAAGACTTCAAAGAAAAAAGGGCGAAAAAAAGACATTTTTGGCTAATTTTTTTTATTATTTTAAAAAAAAGCCATGGCCCTTATTCACCATTTGTCCCCAGAATGTGGTAGTGGGGGGTTTGAAATTTTCGGTGTTCCTTCAACGGTAATTGATACGGTGGAGGCCTTGCACATTGAACATTTTCCTATAAACAGTTTATCCGGAAGTGCGCCTATTGAATTTTTAATTTCTGGAAATTCTTCGAATATTTCATCGATTTGGACGAGACCCTATTAAAAGTTCATATTAAAGTAACATCCGACGGTTCGACCCCTCTGGCAGCAGGTGACAAAATTGGTCCGATCAACAATACACTTCACAGCCTTTTTCAACAGATAGATGTGTCTTTAAACGAGGTACAAGTGTCGGCATCAGACGCGTCATATGCATACCGTTCGTACATTAAGAGCTTATTGAGTTATTCAACAGATGCTAAACGTTCTCACCTCAGAGTTGAAGGCTGGGAAAAAGATGAAAGTGGAAAATTTGATACTTTTGATACGTCTGCCGGTACCTGCAATGTAGGATTAAAGAAGCGAAAAGCTAATCTTGTAGGTGCAACTTGGGAACTTATGGGAAGATTACATATAGATTGGTGTCAACAAGGGCGTCATCTTCTTAATGGTGTCGATGTGAGATTACGATTAATTCGGAATTCGGACAAATTTTTGCTTATGTCTGGAGAAGGGGGTAAGTCTCCAAAGGTTGAGATTGTTAAAGCTATTCTTTACGTTAAAAAAATTAAAGCGAGCCCTAACATTCTACTCAGCCATGCTAAGGTTTTAGAATCAGCAAATGCAAGATATATCCTCAGACGAACAGAATGTAAGGTGTTTACCATCCCGTCAGGTGCTCGAGAGGGTTCCATTGACAGTGCCATTAACGGAACCCTCCCAGCAATTGTTGGAGTAGGCCTAGTTTTGAACAAGGCTTTCAGTGGTGACTTCGAGTGCAATCCTTTTAATTTCCAACACTTTAATTTACAACACATTGCTTTGTGCGTCGATGGAAGAATGATTCCTAACCACCCCTTCACTCCTGACTTCGCAAATAACCTATATGTCAGGGATTATCTTTCACTCTTCACTACTACGGGACGCTACATGAAGGACGCTGGACTAGATTTGACTTACCAAGAATACAAGGAAGGAAATGTGTTACATTTTTTCGATTTAACCCCTGAACAGTGTGCTACAGCTGACAATTTAAGTCTCTCCAAACAGGGTTCAGTAAGCATTGAACTCAAATTTAGTAGTGCGCTTGCAGAATCAGTGAATGTGATAGTTTATTGTGCGTATCAAAGTATATGTGAAATTGACAAAAACCGTTCTGTTGT
>JAHWFP010212255.1:127146-143343 GCA_023313725.1 Lithobius niger | reverse complement strand
CCCCCCCCCCCCCAACGCCCCAACCCACCACTACTGAGCGACACCTGCCTTCAGTAACTGTAGCGCCCCCTAGTTGAAGCTCAACAGGTTTGGTCTTTTCTTGGCTTCGACGGCAATTCATTAGTGCCAACGCGGCCATGACAGCTCCACAATGGCGGAAAGGATTAGAGGGACGTTTAAGCCTAAGGCTATTGTGGCCCTCGTGTTGATGGATGGGCGGAGCTGAACGAATATGCCTTTTCTTCCTTACATCTGCGGCAGCAGCCGTCTGTCCTGTACGTCGTCTGTCCAAGCACTGCTTCTCGCTTGCTCTTTCCCTGCTGATTCTTCACTTCACACACACGCACACACACACACTATGGTAGGCCTACCTACTCAAAACTGAAAAGGAGGCCAAGTCTTTTATACCATGGAGGACAACAACCGTGACGGAGTTGAAGCTCGAGTCCTTGGAAGTGAAGTTAGTTAAGTGTCGCCATCTTGTACACTGGTGAGGCAATGGATTAAAGATTTTAGACCGAAGTGTGATGACGTGACGTCAGTGTATAAATACATGATTTCATCACGTACCATGGTCCGTAAGGATACGGTTGAAAATATGCAATAAGTGGGACCCACCATAAAACACAAGAAGAGTCCTTGGAGGTTAAGTTAGTTAAATTATCCTACTTGGGCCAAGAAAACCATTGTGTAAGCTGGGTAAATGAAAAGCATTATTATGCTGGGCCAAGAAAACCATTATGTAAGTTTGAGAAATGAAAAGCATTATTATTTATTTATTTTTATTTATTTATTAGAGGAAGTCCGTGCTTTGCACGGGGTCGGTCACATTTCCCGGGACACATTTCCCGGGACATTTTCCCGGCACTCTTCCTGAAGACTTGTCAGATTGATCGACCACTCATGCCTGGCTCCTTTTTGGCTGCACGTAGAGTGGGAGAGTGCATTTTCAATGCGGGCACGAGGAGGGGAGAAGTGGTTTTGCTTTAGGCTTTCCACTTCCTTTTAGCCGGTCTCCGATATTATTATAAAGATTTAATAATTGCAACGCCCAATTTGAGCAAAAAGCAATACCAAAATAAAATTACAAAATAAAATACAAAAACAACAACACAAAAAGAACACGACATGGCACATTTGGGTTTAAGTAGTATGGCTACATTCTAAAAATCTTAGGTTTGAAGCAATTTTTGCAGAAACCCACCTTCACTGCTACAGACAGCAAACTCCTTTTGTAGCTCGTTCCAATCAACGATACTGCGGGGGAAAAAGACCCTGCAAACACATTTTTCTTACACTGTGTGTCTTTACCTTCATAGAATGGTCAAGCCGACCAACAAAATCAGGTGGTTTACAATACTGACCAGGATCAAGCAAGGTACCTCCATGTAAGATGCGATAAAAAAGCATCAGCCTATGATACTTTCGTCTGTTTGCTAAGGATTTCCATTTCACGTCATTACAAATCTTAGTGACACAAGCTTCTCTACAATAATTCCCGCTGACCATCCTAGCCACCCTCCGCAAAACTCTCTCCAGACAATCCGACAGATTTTTGGTATATGGGTCCCAAACAGCTCCACAATAATCTAACTTGGACGTAGTTACAGCATTAAAAACAATTTCACGTACCCTAGGACATGCATCATTCAAGATTCTATGAAAAGATCTGATTTCTCTGATTGCCTTTGCACATACAGTTTCAATACGGTCAGACCAAGTTAGTTTGATATTTATCGTAACACCCAAACAAGACATACTCTCAACAGCCACTAAGGGAGTGTCCCTTAACATGTACACTGGGGTAGAATTATTTCGTTTGTGAGTAACATGCATGTATTTACATTTTTAAATATTCAACTTCATTTGCCAAGTATCAAGTATGTTGGGCCAAGAAAACCATTATGTAAGTTTGGGAAATGAGAAGCATTATTATGCTGGGCCCAGAAAACCATTACGTAAGCTGGGCGAAGAAACACATTATTCATGTTGGGCCAAGAAAAACGTTATACAAGCTGAGCCAAGAAAAACATTTTTTGAAAACAAACTTAGGCTAGTTGATAAAGAGGCAGATTATCATGTTTACGTCAAGTGGGACCCACTACTAAATACGAGAACAGTCCTTGGAGGTTATATTAGTTAAATGGTGTTATGTTGGACCGATAAAAACAACATTTTCTTCTTGAAAAATATTGTAGGCTGCAAGGTAGACCAAGAAAAACATTATACAAGCTGGGTAAAGAAAAATATTATTTATACTAGTCAAGAAAAATATTTTTTGAGGACATAGTTGATATACTTGTAAGACTTGTAATACTAATAATATGTTTGTGGCAAACGCAACCGGAATGGCAAGGACCTGGTGGTCACTAACTGCCATCCGAAGTTAAAACAAAATATATAAATTCCAAAAGCTGAAGATTTTAAAAGTTTAAAACGAAGATGATAGCCTGGCTGTAGAGGAATGATAGATGGTATTGGGTTGGGGTCACGAATGCCTTACCACCAAGGTTAGACCTACCAGGGACACAATGATCCACGATGGCATCGCCAAACGTGAGGGACAAGTGAGGGGGAAAGCCGTATCATTGTCAATGTGTCTAAAATATAAAAATAAAATGCATCGCAGTTAAAACATGGCCTAAACCAACTGTCAATCTAAATATAATAATAATAAACATATAATGGCTCGTATAAGGGCGAAAGGGAAAAGCAAGAACTCGTTGGAGACTGCTTATGTTAAAACGAAATTAAAAAGTGAGGATGAGAATGGAGTTTTAAAAGGTGAGGATGCAGGTGGTGGTTTAAGGAAAAGCAGGGCAATGTGCCACGAGGGCTCACAACAAAACACAAAAACAGTCCTTGGAGGTTACGTTAGTTAAATGACGTTATGCTGAAGTTAAATGATGATGGGCCAAGAAAATCATAATCTGCCCAAAACCAAAACTGGTAAAAGAGAAGCCTCCAAGTTTCCAAAAAGGATCGGCCTTTGAAAGTTGTGATATCATTCAACCAGGGGAATATCGCCAAGGTTTACCCTGTTAACCAGCAAACTGGACACATTGCTCTCTTCTTTAATGTCTTTGGCTGACTATTGACTTTGTCTGACTCCTGAAACAAGTTGGACAGAACTGTGCCATCATACAGCTCGCCGGACTGAGTATTTTTCAATTCTTGTGCCCGGGATGAGAATGTGGTTGGGATGAGCTATTGTACAACTTTAAAACTAGCTCTCTTGATATTTATTAGTTTGTTTTGCAACTGAAGTTCAAAAGTTTGTTAAAAAAAGGACATACCCTCTCACTATTTTCGTGCATCCAGCGCAAAAAAGCTTTTGCAACATTTACATAGGTTAGAGTGAGTGTAGCAAAACAGTTTCTCACGAGGGAAAACAAATAGGAAAATAATTCCTTTGCAACACTGACTCACGATTGAACTAATGTTGCAAAACTGAGTCGTACGGGAAAGACCACATGAAGTAATGTTAGCCTGTATACGTGTTTCAGTTTCGTGCCTGCATTTTCACGGTTGTGATATGCTCCTTGCCATGGCAACATGCGTAATGCTGAAAATGATGGTAAAAAAATTTGAAAACTGCCAAATTATTTCTGGCATGTTACGCCGCACCGTCACTGATCACGTGCCATCGCATTTTAAAAGAGAATAATCCTTGTACAGATTGGATGAATTTAGTCTATCAGTGATCCTACCCTATTAACTGAAAGACATGAGGTGTGGGCTAGCAGCATGGACGTGCATACACGTGGGGAGCAGGGGAAGATGGCACAAACCCCTGCCCTAATAGCAAAGTGCCCTTTTTGTAAAAAAGAAAAATGTACAAAAATGTGGGAGCGGTGGTGTAAAGGACAAATAAATGGGCAAAAATGGCTAAGAAACGGGTGGAAAGATGGGCAGAAAGATGGTAAAATCTAAGAAAGGGGTGCAAAGAGGTGCAGAAAAAGGGTAAAAGGTTAAAATTTAAGAAGGTATAAAGAGGGGCAAAAAAGGATAAAATGGTAAAATCTAAGAAAGGGTTGCAAAGAAGGGCAGAAAAAGGGGGGAAAAGGGGAAAGTCTAAGAAAGGGGTGCAAGCAGGGTCAAAAAAAGGTAAAAGGGTAAAACCTAAGAAAGGGGTGCAAGAGGACAGAAAAAGGGTAAAAGGGTAAAGTCTAAAAAAGGGGTGCAAAGAGGGGCAAAAAGGGTAAAGGGTAAAATCTAAGAAAGGGGTGCAAAGAGGGGCAAAAAAAGGGTAAAAATCTAAGAATGCAGTGCAAAGAGGGACAGAAAAAGAGTAAAACGTTAAAATCTAAGAAAAGGGTGCAAAGAGGGGCGGTAAAAGGGTAAAATAAAAAAAAAGCGCAAAGAGGGGCAAAAAAAGGGTAAAGGATAAAATCTAAGAAAGGGGAGTTACGGGAAGAAAACGGTAATAACACGAAAAAAAGTCTCCAGAAAAAAATTAAGTTGCCCCTGACCTCTTGGGGGACCGGTACACGATCCTGGCTACACTCGTCTTCGGTCTAAATTTCGCCTACACTCAAGTATTGCTGTCTGGGCTCGTAGCTTGAATGGATGACCACGAGGTGAATGGTAAGTATTGAATTGAAAAAGAGGTAATTCCATCGAAGAACGACCCTGAAAAATTTTATACGTAAGTATTAAGTCTGATTTCAGCCTCCGAAGTTCAAGTGGCTCTACACCTGCCCTCCGCAAACGATCTCTAGGGAAAAGATGACGAAATTCCAACGTGACTCGACTACGTGACGTGACGTGAAACTGCGTTGGATCTATTCCAGGAGTTCAATGTCCTGCAGCAGATACGGCAACTAGGCCGGGCTTGCATATTCCAAAAGCGGTCTCACAAAGACCTCAAAAACCCACACATGAACCGCTACAATTACTGAAGTAAAACATCGACTCACAATAATTGTACTCCAAACGACGAAAAGCGTTTGTAACAATCTTTTTACAGTGGGTTGTCGATTTCGAATATTGGCAGATATTTAACTTAAGACTGCTCAGAACTCCCTTGATCATAGAAACATGATGGTGAATAGTGCGTGGACTGAAGCACTGTGTCTGATCCGGATATTATAAAATACCGTACATAATATTTATAATTTTATCCGTGTGACGGTGTGAAGCCACGAACAAGAAATTCGATCGCGTCGATCGCTAATTTGCCGGATTAGTTACGGAAAATGCTCAGCGCCCACTTTTAATCGTACTACGTTTGGCGCATGCGTGGACGAACACAACGCAGTCTGCTGCTTCGTGCAGCTTCGAGTTTTGATCCGTCTGTAATAGTCGTCGCTATTGGAGTTTGGACCGTAGCAAATCGCCCTCGCGCCACTGTTGTTGCTGTGGACTTTCATCCCCATTTCGTTCTCGCTTAACTATATCCCCTCGCCAAGGCAACCGGGGGTCTAGTCTGTCCGTCTGCTTGCCTGTCTGTCTGTAACAGGCAGTCGTCGAAAGCGGTCATCCATGAAGGCAGTTTATGGGGACGTTTTTTTTGTGTGTGTGTTACTGTGTGTGTGTGTCCACCGATCCTGAAGCCACCAAGTCGCACTTAATCCCGGTTGTAACTTATGGCGCTCCATACCTCCTCTTGCAGCAGCGCCCCTCTAGCAACCGCAAATCTTAGCCGACACGCCTGCTAAGACCTGCCACTTGGCACCGCTCGTGTGGCGACGACAGCGCCCTCAACATAATGGGGGAAAACCAAAATTAAAAAAAAAACGAAAAAGCTTACCAATAGTCAAAAGTATTACAAAATGCAGTATAGCGTGGACTGAAGCACTGTGTCCGGTCCGGATGTTATAAAATACCGTACATAATATTTATAATTTTATAATTTTTTATAATTTTATAATTTTTTATAATTTTATAATTTTTTTTAATAATATTTATAATTTTTACCGTACAGTTCCAGCCTACTGTAGTTCGTATTGAAATTGCAGTTCGCACGTACGAAAAACGGAGCGTCGGACGAAGAAAATCTTCTAATGGGATAATTGTCTAATATCTGCCAAAATAAAATATCTGGAAAATCATCGAAACGGAATATCGCATAAAGGACAAGCGTATAATGGATAAACATCTAACTGGACAATAATATAGCTGCGGTTTCTGATGCTATATGTATAGCCGCGGCGAGCGCAGCAGCGCGAGCGAGGCAGGAACAGAAGAGCATTTTCCATTATACGAATTCCGTGTTAGACGATTTTTCATTATACGAATTTCGTGTTAGACTTTTCCCGTTATACTGTACGGTGTACACGTTCTTCCAATTATGCGATTTTCCAGTTAGACGATTACCCCTCGTCCCTGAAAAACTGCAGTTGTGTAGTTGAACTGCAGTTACATCCTACTATACAGCAGCTGAAAACTACACTTTGTCACAGACTTTGCAGTTCAATGATAAAAATGCAGTTGAAGGAGTACAAACTGCAGTAAATTTGCAGTAAATACAGTTTTTATAGGAATAACAACAGTATTTTTTTTAAGTGGCATCAAGCCCTAGCCACAATAATTCATGTAATTCAAAAGAAAGCATGTGTCACTGCCTTTTCACAGTTCTAATGATGTATAACTTCATTACAAGACAACACAATTCCAACACTCACCCCAGGATAAATACGGAACCAGGAAAACCCCACCCCAGGAACACCAATTTGCTTTGCCCTTTGGACTTAACACTTCTCGATCCCGGCCTGTTTACTCACCCCAGGAACTCCAGATCAAGTGAGCGGCGAAAAGTTGAAAGACAATTCGTATTATGGGTCCATCTATTTTGATAGATGGAATTTTGTCATGTCAATATCAGTTTTTTGAATAACTGGGGATTGGCTATTGGGTGATTGGTATATGGTGTTGAACAGGGGAAGTGGGAAGGTAATTCAAGTGAATACACAGTCTCCAAGTTAAAGTGGCACTATCACCGATTGAAAATCGTACAAAAATACGGCGCCATCTAGCGACAGTGATGTTGTTAACCATTGCAGCTTGCTTCCAGGTGCATGAGGACGTACCAAATGTTCACTCATTTAAGAAGGATGTGGTTGGTTCGTTTCGTTAAAAAAAAATGGCGTTGGGCGTTCCTGCGCTTGATGCAAGCTAGTGCTAGATAGCACTAAATAGCGCCAGATATTGCTAGATTATGCACACTTTGAATCGGTAGTGCCACTTTAATACGTGTTTCGTGTGCGAAAGTTGAAACAGAATTTTGGGGTTGAATATTAGGTTGATGCCCACCTTTTTTTAAAATGTTGTGCCAATGAGTCGTGAAGATCTTTTAGTAAATCGATTTTGTGGCAATTTCCTGTCTATTCGTCCTTGTGTAGGGTATGCTATAAATTACATCTTTCATGAACTCTGCAGGCATCGATAATTTATTAGGAGGGGGGGGGCGGCGAAGCTGACTATGACGGGTGTAGGCTGGCCGTACACCAAATTAGACAACTGTCTCGCGACGAAGCGTTGCAAGACAAACTGCCGCGAAACGAAGCTAGAAGAAGCTTCACTTTGTTGTCGTGAGACGCCTAAAGACGGCTCCAAAACCGTAGCAATCATCTGAGCGTCACACACCTGATGCGACGTTGTCGCGAGACGTCTTTAGGCGTCTCACGACAACATAGCGAAGCTCTTATATAGTTTCGTCTGGTGGGGCCTTTCCACCAGATGCGACCTTAGGGTGGCCGCGCACCAAAGTCGACAAAACGTCGTTGCAAGACGAAACGTAGCGAGACGTCGCATTTGGTGGAGAGACCCCGTCACACGAAACTAAAAGGAGCTTCACTTTGTTGTCGTGAGACGCCTAAAGACGTCTCGCGACAACGTTGCATCTGGTGTGGGGCGCTCAGCTCATTGCTACGGTTTTGGAGCCGTCGGCAGCACGTTCAGACAGGTTACGACAAAATGTTCTGTCGTGGGACCAAGGGTCTTATTTGGTGTGCGGCCACCCTTAGCATTGTTGTTTTTTAACTTCGTTGCACTTATGGCTATATATTCTCAATCGGCTTATTATTTTGGTGGCAAACTGTATTGTCACATCAAGTACTACCAAACAAGATCTAAACAGTGACGTACAAATCACAAACAAGACATTCATTCCATTGTGGTGAAAAATTTTCCCTGCTATTTCATGCCCTCGACGTTCTATACTGCATACTCAAATTAGGTAGGCGTTATGGGTATGCCAAAACGAGACGATAAATGTTTAAGGATTGCGCAAACGATCATTGTTTGTGACGTCGTCGCGTGGTGTACGGGAGAGACGTCGTGCCTGCCTCTCACGTCGAGCGTTTTCTGCGGTCCACGGAACAAATGAAAGCGATAGGCTTAATTTAGGCTTAATTAACTTAATGTAAATGAAGAGAGCCAGCAAAACAGGCCGTAGGCGCTCGCTAAACACCGCCGAGGTAATTTGTTTCTTTGCAACAGACGGGCCATAAACCTATACGTTAATGTGTCGGGGAATAGAAGGAGATTTATGCGCTCGTCGTTTCGCCGTATAAGGCTTAAATTCGCGTAGTTTTAATGCCTAGTGAAGCGGGGGAAGGGCGCGAAAAGCTACAGCGCTGCGGGCAGAGAAAAAGACGACGACGACGACGCGACAACGGAGAAACAGACAGAAAACGAAAAACGAAAGCGAAAGAATTACTAAAGCGCTCGGCTGAAAGAAAAAAACGGATCTAAAGAAGTTTAAAAGTTAAAAAAAAAAAGCTGTGCATGCGCGTATGTGTACGTGTGTAAGTGTGTGTGTGTGTGTGTGTGTGTGTCGCAGAAACGTCTTGGCAAAACCACGACATCCCGAAGGTATATGACTAACGAAATTAATGCTTTCCAGCTTCGCCGTCGTGTACTATTAGGACTAAGCCGAGGGAAATAAATGATCCACCGCCGCTTGTCACTTGTCGCCCTCAATGAATTTATTGCGACGAAAAACGGCAAGCTTCCAAACTACTAAAGGAAAAGAACGGAAAGAAAAAGAAAAGAAACACTCTGCAGGGGTGTATGTAGGGTAGGGAAGGAGTGGTGGGAGAGTCGAAGGGGGGGGGGGGGGGTGGTCCAAGGAGCGCAAATGTCGTACGATAATCGATTACGTATGTAAAGAGACGCCGTGACACTCAACTACAACAGTCTACGTCGGGAAGGAAACGAGGCCAACCGGAGAGTAGGGTCTGTGAGGGTGCATTTAAGCCAAGACACTCTCGCTCGCCTAAAGCTGTTTGCTAGTGTATTTACCGTAAATCCTACTGTTTGTAGCCGGGTCCTCAATTGCAGCCGGTCAGTCGGGTATTTTCCCAATCATGAATTATTAGTAGTAGCCAGTCTTTTATTGTAGGCGGGTGTTTTCCCATTCTTGAATTAGTAGTATCACTAGTGTAATAAACCCTTCTACGGACGTGGTATATGTCATTCGCTCCTCGCAGTAGCCAGTCTCCATGATGACGATAATGATAGTCCTCCCTCGCTTACAGTATTATTAATGTAGAATTAAATTAAATCTAACCCATAAAGGTAACCCATCTAAGGACAGCATGCCCCTATCGGTGGCTTCCATTATCCAGCTTGCAGAAGCAATGCTTGCCAGCTCTTTCTTAGGTGGCTTTGCTGTCTATCTTGATGATGATGATAAAGATAGTCCTCTCTCACTTACGTATTAATAATGTAGATTAAGTTAGATGTAACCCATGAAGGTAACCCATCTAAGGACGGCATGTCCCCATCGGTGGCTTCCATTATCCAGCTTACAGACTACGGACTACACTTTGCACAGCAGTTGCTGTAAACAATGTAAAAATTATTGGTGGTGGCAGCTCAAACAGCGGTGGCTACAGTGCTGTTTTATTTTTAATCGGTGGCGAGTGCCCAAATCTTTAATGTGGGCTGTGAAAACAGGCTACAAATAACTAAACAGAAAAAGGAGCAAACGAAAGCCCATTGAAATAAATATGATACGTAGCTTAGGCCTACACTTGAAAAAAAAAAGCTAAATTAAGAAGAACGCCAGTAAAGAGCAGTGTAGCCTACGTCACACCAAAAGGCAAAGAGCCCAACTTGCCGAGTGAGTATTGCACCCAGATTTTTTGGCGCATTAACAAATCATTACAATATAAATATAAGTTTGAAATCAAGATCTTTTCGCGTGGCCTACAACAGGCCTAAAGCCTGTTTCCTAGTTATTGACACCTCACGAGGGGAACAGAAAATTGCATTGCCTAGCTAACCACTGTCCCAGCCTTCATTCCAATTCCGTTGGCCTGAAAATCAAGTCCTCACTCCAAATGGGATAATTTCAGACCAAATTTAGATAAGAAAAAAACGTATCCCACTCCTTCGGACAAGAAGTCTGATGAGATAGCTTAAACCTAAGGCAATTTCGGCTAAATGAAGTTCAATAAATTGAGCATTGAATTATCACTTAAATACTGAACATACGTTCTGAGACTGGACTCAATCCGCCAAGCCTCACGTTCGTTTAGTTGACTGTAGGTCCCATAACCCTTCCCCAGTTCGTAGCTTCCATGGCAGAACAACCTTCTGGTTGCTACAGTATACAGGGTGTTTCATCTCAAGTGTTAATGCTCAACATCATCCCAAGTATTGCAGATACGTTGAACATGGCCATGGAATACCTTGGAACATCCAGGAGGGCCATCAGACGGTTAAACCGAAAATGACCTTGACGACCGGTTTCAAGGCCAACGAGAAACTAACTCCGGAAGTAGCAGAGATAGGGACATGATGTAAATTGCAAACTTGTAGAGGACGAAGACATGACCTCAACAAAGCAAACAGAACAGAAATCGGGTCAAATGTTAAAGAGATACAGTAAAAACAATATGGGTCTTGCAGCCCCATTGGAGGAATTGACCACAACCCACCCTGAGGTAGAAACACAGACAGGCACCACTGTAAGTACAGCAAAAGATTAGCAGGCAGACCTGGTGGATCCATGAAAAGCCTGTTTGCATTAATCCCTGAGGTACATATTTCCTATTGGTGCCTGTCTGTGTTTCTACCTCAGGGTGGGTTGTGGTCAGGTCCACCAATGGGGCTGCAAGACCCATATTGTTTTTACTGTATCTCTTTAACATTTGAACCGATATCTGTTCTGTTGAGGTCATGTCTTTGTACTCTACAAGTTTTCAATTTACATCATGCCCCTATCTCTGCTACTTCCGGAGTTAGTTTTTCGTTGACCTTGAAATCAGTCATCAAGGTCATTTTCGGTTTAACCGTCTGGTGGCCCCCTGGATGTTCCAACGCATTCTACGGCCATGTTCGACGTATCTGCAATACTAGGGATGATATTGAGCATTAACACATGAGATGAAACACCCTGTATAATGTAGCGGCCAGAAGGTTGTTCTACAATGGAAGCTAGGAAACGGGGATGTGGAGGTTGAGGACTAACTGAACGAACGTGAGGCTTGGATAATACGTAATCGAGTTCAGTCAGAGTAATTCAGTGTACGATTTATAGATAGTTATTTAATGTCGTCTTATTGCATGCAAGACACCCGCATTACTTTCCGTTTAAAGGGGAATAGTCACCAAACAACAAACTGCAGCATCTATAGCCATTTACCACTGTCTATAGATCTGTCCAGCCATTACTTTCAATAGGCGAAGGAACCCACCAATAAATTTCTTTTTACACAACGAACAAGCCACGTGCCTCCTTAATTATTGAGAGTAAAGTTGGTGCGCCCACGTGCACCAGGAAGCAAGTGATAAAGTTAAGCCTAACGACATCACGGGCAAATTTTTTCTATATATCGACCGTTTTGAAACGCAGATTTTGAACCGCCAGATGGAAGCGATCTAGTGACGGTGATATCGTTAACATTGACTGCTTACTCCCCGGTGCACGTGGACGCACCAACTCTACTTTCAATAATTAAGGAAGCACGTGGCTAGTTTCTTGTGTAAAAAGAAATTTCTTTGCGCTTTCCTTCGTTTGTTGAAATCAAGTGCTACGTAGAACTAAATAATGCTAGACGACGCTAGATGCTGCAACATGTCATTCTGTGCAGAGGCACCTTTAAGATGTCTATATGATACCAGAGTTGGCAGGTTTTTGACACCAAGTGATTAAAACTGGTTTTTACCATGGTTTACATCTTCCCGGCAAATACTGGATTTTGCCATGTTGTTGCCACTTTGGCCAAAAATATGGTAAAAATCGACTTGAAATCAAATTTTTTTTAAATGTGTACCCTACAATATAGTCAAATATTGGCAAATTATAAAAGCTCCCATTGAAAACGTGACATTCTCTTCTTTCACACACTTATTTTCACAGTAAAATATATAATTCTTTTCACAATATGTATGCAAATTTATGCAACTGACTGTCGAAAATTTGCATAGATATTGTGAGAAGAATGCTTTTAAAGCCGCCCGCGCACTGAGCGACTTGGCCGCGCGGCCAGGTCGCTGCAGCCAATGAGAATGCTTACCGTTTATGGAAAACCACGCACTAATCATTTTCATTAGCTGCAGCAACCTGGCCGCGCGGCCAAGTCGCTCAGTGCGCGGCCGGCCTTACTGTGAAAATAAGCGTATATGAAGCAGCTTGCAGGTTTTTGCCAACAAAAACCCAACGCTGATGTATACAGGGTTGGTCGTAACCTTTGCCTAGGGATCCAAAGTAGAACCAAACCCATGTAAACACACTTGTCTACTAATAATAATATAAGTTTGTTGCAAATGCAACCGGAAGGTATATTACCTGCTTTAAGTAATCATTTTTACACATATTCCTCGGCCATCATTTGAATGCACACCATTTAACTCCCGGAGTGAATGCAATCTTTCAGGACAGGACGCATATTCCACGTCAATAATTTGTACGTCAATCTTTCAAGAAAGGAACGTAATAGTGTGACATAAGATTTGTATCCTATTCCTCGCCATTTAAAACTGCTGCGAGGTGTGCCGTCAGTGTGTCCCCAAAATACGTATGACATCCTGCGAGAGGCTGATAAATCAGGAACGAGGTATTTTTGGGACACACTGATGGCGCACCTCGCAGCGCTTCAAAACGGCATGGAATGGAACAGTGGCGTACACAGGAGACGAAGCAATGGGGGTAGTGCCCTTGCCCTTTTCGAAAATTTCCCTTTTTGTAATAAAAAGGTCTTTCTGAGCTAGCATTTGCTGGTGCAGCGTTGCCTGAGAAAGAGCCTAAGGCCCCCCCAAAAACGGCCTAAAAAGCCCCCAAAAAGGGCTGAAAAGGGCCAAAAAAGCTAAGAAAGGGTAAAAAGATAGCAAAAAAAAAACAGTCACTAAAAAAATGTCCATTAAAAGCCTAAAAAAGGGCCAAAAAGGGGAAAAAAAAGGCTTGAAAGGGCAAAAAAGGCTAAGAAAAGGTAAAAAGACAGGTATACAAAAAAGTCCCTAGAAAAAATGTTCCCCTTTATTAAACGTTGCCCCTGCCCTCTCGGAGGTTTGTGCAATCTACTGGAATGGGACGTTTTGTCACACTATTACGTTCCTTTCATGAAAGATTGGCACACATATTATTGACGTGGAATATGTGTAAAAACGATTAATTAAAGACGGTATAACAGGCAAGTGTGTTTTGTATGGGTTTGTTCATACGTTGGACCCCTTGGCATATATATCACGGCTTCACAAGCATCGGAGGCTTCTCAGTGCGTCTCAAAGCTCCACCACTACCAGCCAAACACCACCGGCAAGTTGTGCAGTTTCCATACATAGGTTCTTCTTAGCTATATACACCCTAACCGCGTTCCGGGTTCGACTCCACCTTTCCCTCGTGCGTGGGCGGGGTAGACGCCATTTGGGCTGATGGAGCGTTGCGCGGGTAGCGTCCGCAAATGGCGCTAATCGCCACCGGGGCGCGTCCATTCAATTGAGGCACCCCGTAATTTGATCGAGTCGGGATGGGGGTTACGAGAATGAGGAACCTCGGAGCAAGGGGGGAGGGGGTTGGGGGGGGGGCGAGTCTAACGGACGAGCGATTGAGCCTAATTAAATCGAGACGAGTTCAGCAGCTCCATCTAGGGCCCAATTCCTCTTGGGACCAAGTATAGGATTGGTTCGTGTATAGGGATACGTTTGGGAGTGGGGGGGAGGGGTTGTTGGGTGGGGAGATTTGATAGCTAATCTACCCCCCCCCCCCCCCGCTCTCCACGGCACCACCAGCACCAACGATCTGCATCCCCTCTCCTTTTAGTCATTAGCCTATTTTCAACTAATATTCACTCGCACGATGCAAGTCGATTGCCTTTCAGCAGTACATAAACAAAACGCGTGTATGGATGTGACACTCACGGTCGCCTAATTATGGTGTGTTTGGATTTCAAGCGTTTTTTTGCTTGTTGATCTATATGATGTAAAAAGTATTTCAGCGCAACACGGAAAACAAGTGGAAGACAGCGATACTGAGGAAGGAAGTTCAAGTTTATATGAAAAAAGCTATGGAGTCTCGTATAAATAGGTTTGTCGCGTTGGTGAAGCCCCTTGAATCAAAGGCCGTCTCAGAGGTTACGTCCAAAATGCTTCCACAACACGTCAGTGTCGAGCTTTACTGCTCAGCGGCATCTGTAACTTGACAGACTTTAGAAACCTTGTCAGTTTCACAAGGTTCAGGTAGAGACTAGCGGATAGCACGACCACCTTGTGAATAATGGCTGATTACCACCAAAATCGGAACGGAAAAGGAATAGAAAAACGGAAAACAGAAAACGGAACTACAACCATTCCAACCGAGGTCGTAAGACTTAAACGATTAGCCAATGGGCACTACCTGACCAGCTCAAGGTAATTAGAGCTAAAACCACTCCCGACTAGCTGACCGACAAACCCTCCCCGCTTTCCCCATCTCCCTCCTCACTCTACTTGCGTAGGCTTGCAGTGGTTGGATTATTCCAGCTAATAAATAGATAAGCTCTGCAAACAAACATAGAGGAATAAAGCTAAAAGCGATGTGCTTGTTTTCCAACGTGAAATAAAAACAGTAGATCACGTAAGATCACTCTTCCTTCGTAGTCCTTGTGTCGTAGGCCGATGCCCAAATTTCCCATGTTTTAAACGCTGTTTTAAAGGTTCCCTGATAGTCCTACTGCGTAGTATAACGGCCACGAATGCGTGTTTTAATGATCATCGTGGCAGTCTGTTTTTTTTAAAATAAGAATAAACGCGCATTTCTTCGATCACGTTTCAAAGCGCCGGTGGCCGCCATACTTCTTTTGAAGCGAGCGGGTTGTGTGGCCTTGGTGTCACGTGCCTTGTAGAAGCGAGGTTGTATAAGCTAACCAGCAGTCGGGTGCATTTCGGAACGGACAAGTTATCGGAAAGCGTCCGAGCATGCGCATTTGTTCACTTTTCCTTCCTTTCCCGATTCGATTCTATTCCGGTTTTGGTGGGAATCAACCTTAATTTTATAGAGATTTGTGTTTATCGGATTCACAAGATCATAAGCACCGATGCTTTGTTTCGCCACGCTCGTCAGGTTTGGATAGGTTTTAGGAAGGTCTGGTCACAGATTAGAAAGTTAAGTAGATATGGCATCTTACCTCTTCCAAACCTAAGACGGGACCCAGCAGTAGTTGAGGCTACTAATACCTTTGCCAATGTGCGAAGTAGTAGGCAAAGCAATATGACAGGTATTTAGTAGCCACAGAGGACTAGAAAATAAATACGAACTCGTTTGATACTTAAGGTAAGGTTTAACTAATCCGAAGTCAAAACAGCAAAGGAACACAAATAAACTTTCCTGGAAAGTTGCTGCACTATTTAGTCCACGTGAAACCTTACTGCTGTAGTCGAATGTTTTTTACCATTTTTACTTTTGCGCACGATAGATCGGCTAACGATTGGTGCATTCTACTCGGCTAAATGACATCGTTGGGAAATGGTTAAAAACTAATCGTCTTAGTTCGCTTAGCACAGCTGTAGTAATTCAGGGTTCGTGCAAGTCCTTGAAAACCTCAGAGGTATTAGTAACCAAAGAGGATAAAAGCACCAGTGAACTAATAAATGAAATAATAAAAAGCCCATAAGGTGCACTAGGAAGAACACTAAAATTCGACATTTTGGATCTGGTGGAAACGGCAACGAGATGGTGGAAACGGCAACGAGATGGTGGAAACGACAACGAGATGGTGGAAATGGCAACGAGATGGTGAAAACGGCAGCGAGATGGTGGAAACGGCAACG